>JARYGA010053655.1:0-36853 GCA_030545235.1 Helianthus tuberosus
ACGACGGCAATCGTAACGAACGCGAAAACGACCCAAATTGCGAAACGAATGAAGTTTTTGCATTCCCATCAATAAAATACAATATTTTAATGATTACAAAAATTTTCGGATGTCCGCAGATGCTCAGAACGCAAGATATGCACTAAAATGCATACTTCGCAGTTTTGACGCTTTTAGTCCCTGTGATCAAATAAGCGTATTTTCGCATACCGAACCCCTCAAAACTTATTTCTAAGCTATGTAAAGGGTATTTAGGGAATGTTTAGCTTATAATCTTATTCCGGAGTGTACGTTGCTATATGAATAGGCAGGCTTTTGCAGTTTGTCGCAAATAGTCCATGTGATTGAATAAACTTGTTTTTGACATACCAAACCATTCAAAACTTATTTCTAAGTTATGTAAAGGTTATCTAAGGTATGTTAAGCTTATGTTACTGTTCCGGAGTGTTTTTCGTGTGACACCCGACTTTTCAGGCCGTAGTTGTGAATAGATAAAAGGCTGTATTTGACTGATTATGATGTTTATATATGATAATTAATGAGTTGGTAAATTTAAACCTTGGTAAAAGTTATGTTGGCAACGATAAGATAAACGCTTATCGCGTAACGGTTAAAATGCGAAGCGAACGTCAGTGACCACCCGATCAGTGTTAAAATCCTAAAAATAGTCTGTTATTATTAGAATGATAATTTTAATCATATTCGTGAGGAAAAATAAATTAAAATACAAAGAAACTCTATTTTTCGAGTTTGAGCGCGTACCGCGCGATACTGCGCGCATTAGACAAAATACCGTCAACGTAGCCAATCAAGGCAACTGGTAATTATTTCAGTAATAATTTAGTGTGATTATTTTTATAGAATGATAAAAATAATTTAAAACGCACTAAAACGGGGTGAAAACGCCAGATAAAATACCCGGTATGCAGTAAAATACCTGTTTTTACACTATAATACATATATGAGTGTATATATAGGTTTGTATGTGAGTAGTGTGTGTATAGAGAAGGAGGTGGTGACTGAATATGGACTCTCTCTACTCTCTCTTGACACTTGTGGACATGGGGAACATCATAGTGATGATTAATACCCCTAAAGACTTCCATAATCTTTCAAAACTCAAGAAACCCTTCACCATTTTCATCTCTCTCTCCCTCTTGATGAATCTTGGCCATACACCCCCTTAAACCCACACATTCAAAATTTTCAAACAATTTCTTGAAGAATCAAAGGCTTTTCAAGGTGATTCCAAGCTAATATGGATGTTTAGAAGTGATTTCAAGAATATTCAAGCAATAACAAAGCCTCATATCACCATCTTTTTCAAAAACCCACTAAGAAATCTTGAAGGTATGAACTTATTTTCAAAATCACATTCTTGATTTTTAGTGATGATAGAGATGTTGGATGGTTTCTCTTGAACTTGGAATAAATCACAAACTTGAAACTAACAATGAATGAGATTTTAAACAAAGTAAAAATGAGTGTGTATATGTATGTATGTATGTATGTATGTATGGCTGAAAGTTGGGTGAATGTGTGTATCTAGTTGTGTTTTGATTTGTTAAATGATTCTTGTTTGACTTGATTTTGAAAGATAGATTACATGCATGGTTTAAAAAGATGTCATAAAAGAAGGTTCTAAAAGGGTCTTGTGATTTGAGATGAATATGATATAATGTGAACTTTTGGAAGTTCATATATGTGTGTATATGGGTCGTATATATGTATATATATATGTATGCATGTATGTAAGTTTTTTTCACATGTTAATAAATGAAAGAATGTTTGTATTTATCTAAATATGATTAGGTGATAATGGAATAGACATTTTTTGATTTACTTGAACATGAAATAAATATGTTCTTTGATGCATTTAAGATCATGTTGGATGAAGATTTTATGATACTGGTGCACTAGATGTATACACTTAGACATGCATGATGATATGTGATCATAAAGAGATAATTTGAGTATGATTTGATAAAAAATAGTTTGAATCAGATTATAAACACTAAAATAAAGTTATTTTAAAGTGTTTAGTGACATATAACTTAGTCATAATGTTTACTAGCTTTGCATGTTGTACTTGGTGCATTAGAAGTTGTAAAATACGTGAAATCGCATGATTTATGTCACTTACACAAAAAGTGCACTAATCTGATTATAACCACTATTTTAATCAGTAAATAATATGTATTGTGTTAAAATATCAAGTCATTCCGAGTTGGGATGATTATAGAAACGTTTAACGCAAAACTATGCGTTAAAAGGTCAAAAATCGGCTTTTCGAATGATTTTTATAAAAATGATTTAGATCAGTAAGTAAACTGAAATTTTTAGTATAAAAATAAGTATTTTAACTAATTTTAAGTTTACTTGGTGTTTGGTTAGTCCTACGTGACTTCCGACGCCAGAAAACGTTACCGAATCGCTAAAATACGCATTTTTCAATGAACACTAGTATGGGTAAATTTTGGGTGAACCTTATGTGTTAAGATGTGTTATGTGATTTACACATGTGAATGTGAAAATATGTTAAGTTTAATCATGATATTGAAAATTTAGATTATTCATGTATGCTTGGGCGTTTTGTGCGGTAGAAACGGTAAAAATCGCTTTAAGTGTGTAACTTGTTTGTCGAGCATGAAATTTGATATGTCAAACCCCGACCGCGTGAAACAACAAATCGCGGCGGAAACATCGGGGCATGTTGCAACAGAATTATCGTTTCATAACCATGGATACAAAAAGTGTTTCGTTTTATTAAACATTGAATATTTACATCGTCGGGAAATCTAAATACACAATTTAAACATAGTCTATCATTGTTATTGAGTCACTAAGGCCTCGTCCAGTCCTATGTGAGCACGCATCCTATCAATCGATATCATTCAACAATACCTGAAACATATGTGAAAACGATGTCAGCAAAGAAATGCTGGCGAATACATTGGTTTTGTAGGAGTGTCGAAATCATGGCTAATTTAGATGTCGCAATACTTTATTAAAAACCTTGTTTTGAAAAGAGTATAATATTGCAACTTAATTAACCAACTCAAATCAAGCGGGTTATAGTTTGTAAAACCTCGTAGCCATGACTCTTAACCCAAAAACATTTGTTTTAGTAAAGCAAATTGTGAAAACATCTCGAAATAAATCGTTAATAAAACTCGTTAATAAATCTCGTTAAAAACTCGTATAGTTTATATCATATCGAAAACCTCGTTTGTGTGACATTATTTAAAAATCATTTACCCAAGTGAACTAACTAACGCCACGGTATGTAATATGATGAAACCACTTATATATAGGAAGTACCAGCGGCGTATCCACCATGCTTTCATCACATTACACCCGTCTCGTTATCTAAACACTAACTAAAAATCAATTCGTTTACCCAAATCGTTTAACATCGTATCGTCCAAATCGTTTACAAATCGTTTACATCGTCCAAATCGTTTACATCGTCCAAATCGTTTACAAATCGTTTACATCGTCCAAATCGTTTAACTCGTTAATACATCGCGTGAAAACCAATCGTTTACCCAAATCGTATAATTCGTTTTAGGTCGTGAAACTACTTATATGGTCGTCTCGCTAATAACATTCAAACCTTCGTGACTCGTCCCTCGTCGCTTCTCGTTTTCGCATTAACAAACCCTTACCAAAGGGTAAATTAACAAATATCAGATTCAGTCGCTACCCACAACCCCCACACATAACCATGGGTGTAGTATGATAACGGGATTTGTCAGATCCTATGGTACCATAACCTAATACTGGTCGGCTTGATCATTGCTAATGAATGTCATTTGTTATGTAACCCAACCAACAAGTTCGTTCACATTATCGAAATCATTATTAGTTTTGTATAAATCGTCTTAATCGTTTTTGAAACCATCGTTACAACATCGAAAATCGTTTTGATACCATCGTTAAAACCTTGAAAACATTTAGCACATATAAGTCACCCAAAACAATTGAAAGCAGTAAAATAGGGGAATAATGTACTCGCCTGAGAATGCTTAGAGGTCTTGAACAACAACCAAGCAAAGCTAGAGGGAGCACGGGATCAATCGGCAGTCTAAAACCATATAAATAAACCGGGCCTGAGTCGGAAGATCGGATAGAATGAGGGCTTGTAGACCAAATGAGTATGGGAACTCATGTAATATGGTTTAACAAAGCCTACATTCTACTATGAAACCAAACCTAAGTGCTTTCGACCGATCGTGACCCATTAAGGTAGCTTATGCTACTTTAACGCGTCGTGCGCGCAAAGCGCGTTCGAGACATCTAACTAGTCCTATGACAAGTATTATATGCCTATACATGTTTTATCATATTGTATAATCAGTTATGTATAAAATTTTAGGTTACATAAGCTAAATTACCAATTATACATGAAAAGGGTATTTTGGTAATTTACCTAAGGCATATAAACTACCTATCATACAACTACTTAACGAAGTGACCATAAGGTATAACCTCGGAAGGTTATTCCCTATATACTATGGTCACCTAATGTATTTGGTCAGATCCTAATGATCGACCAAATGGGTCGGGTTCGAAGGTATAAGCGATTTATTAGATCGCTTACCCTACGACCCTAGACAACGTGGTAATCAGTAGGCATAGTCCCAAGGGACTATAACCAACGTGATTACACTCACGTTGCGAAGTTCAAACGAACTTCGCACTGACCATAAACTGGTCAACGCAGAAAGTCAAACAAAGTTTGACTTTCAGACCCGAAAAGACTCGAAAAGCAATAAAAGAACGAAAGAATACTTACGAAGGGTCCCCGAATGCTAATCTCGATTCAAGAATCTCAGGTATGAAACAATGGTTTCAACTTAGAGTTTCTCAAATCAAAATTCTAGTGAGTTTAGCAATGGATGGCATGGGGTATTTATAGTGTTTCCCGAACCGTTAGGATCGTTTCTTGGAAAACGTGATTCTATCTTGGCCATACACTTGCCCCCATGGTATTGTAATACCATGTACATCAAAAACCAGCCCATAGTATTGAGAAAAACCATGTGCAAGGTTGGAACGGACCAGATTCGATGTTTCTGCATGTTTTCTGCTGTCAGGGGGCTGATGCGGCCCGCTTCAGGATCAAACAAAGCTCAGGCGGGCCGCCTGGAGCTTCTGATCTGAAAACAAGTTTCCATTTTGACAGTTTCAGTCCCTATTGTGTTTTAAGGCCATTCCCGACACTTCTAAGGCCCGTAAAGCCAACTTTAAGGCCCTAAAATGATGCCTAAACATTGTGGACATGAAACATGCTCAAAAATATGCCGGATGTTGGTTCGTTTGGTCGTACGAACGCGATGTTCGCTTAATTACGACGGAATGCGCATAAGCGTGAAAAACGATCCAAATGACGCGACGAATGGATTTTTCTTATGCCAAACACTAAAATAAAATATTTTAGTGCTTACATAACTTTTTGGATGTCCGGAAGTATTCAGAACGTAAGATATGCGCGAAAGTGCAAACTTATGCACTTTTTGGCACTTTTAGTCCCTGAATGACCCAAAAGTTTATTTTAGCATACCGAACCCCTCGAAGCCTATTTCTAAGCTATGTGAAGGATATTTATGGTATGTTTAACTTATGGTCATGTTCCGGAATGTCTGTTACAGTTCAGATTGGCATACTTTCGCAGTTTGTCAAATTTAGTCCCTGTAGACGAATTAACTTGTTTTTGCCATACCAAAGCCTTCAAAACTTATTTCTAAGTTATGTAAAGGTTGTTTAAGGTATGTTAAGACAATTTCACTATTCCGGAGTGTTTGTTGCATTAAATTGGTTATATTTACGCATTGGTGCGCGTATAACCTTCCAGAAAGCGATTTAGAGTTTGAAATTGAACAAAAATTGATATGTGCAAATGATACACATATTTTTACAAATCCCAAGTATGAAATACAATATTTCATTGGTTTGGTATTTGTTTGATGGTCGCAGTGACCCAGGTGTCACAGTCTCCCCTACTTTAGGAAATTTCGTCCCGAAATTTAATCAGAGGAAACTTTTGAGAGCTTGAAAACATGAAGTTGAAAAGACAAAACAACACTGGTTAGGGTTCTGAACTTCTAGTAACTTTAAATAACATTATGCTTTCAATGCAAGAGGGACACTTATATACAAGTATATGAAGCGTCATTGGTGCGTTCACCGTACCTCCATTACATCGTTCTCATTTTGTTATTGTTGTCACTATCGGTTCTTACACATAATAAATCCTACTGGGTTTCTGTGCACTAAATTTCATAATTATGTACGCGTCCATAATTAGACAATTCCTTGCACAGTTCACACAGTCTATTTTATAATGTGTAGGGTAAAACCAAATGAACAAACCTGTGATGAGTGTGATTGGACCACCATAGGGTCCTTTCAGCTGTATCATCACATGCCATTCTTAACCAGGTCTTGAATCAATCTTTAACTAGACCACTCAAGGGTCTCTCATCGAATCATGGAATGGTACTATATAACCCAAGGGTCTTAACTACCACGTAGAAGCCCATAAGGATTTAAGGTAGTACCTTTTGAATATCCTACTATGAATCCCTCATTTGAAGATATGAAAGATTCTATGAGGATTTGAAAATCGTATCACACAAAAACATAGAGGAGAACACATAAACACATATCACCTAATCGCATAATCGTATACTCGCATAATTGTTTAATTTGACCTTTAAATTTGTTATCTTTGGACACGGGTATTTAAAGCATACTAGGAATCAAATCCTTAGTTGCAGCAATTTGGATGGATCCACATGAATACCGTGCCTGTTGACTACATGACCCAAAAACTGAACTTCTTTAAGCCAAAATTTCCTCTTGGAGGATTTAGCGAAAAGTTTGTTCCTTCTTTAAGGGTTCCAATGTCAACGAAGGTGTTGATCGTGATCGGCTCGGGACATGAATAGATCAAGATGTCATCAATAACAACAATGACGAACTGATCCAAATAAGACTCGCAGACTCTATTTATTAAGTCCATGTAGATGGCTGGAGCATTTGTCAACCCAAAAGGCATGACTATAAACTCGTAATGGCCATACTTCGTGCAGAAAGCCGTTTTGATAATTCCTGCATCTCGAACGGTGCAAGATGATAAGGTGCTTTCGCAATTGGGTTGGCATTGGGTACAAGGTCAAAAATGAAACTCGACTTGACGAACTGGAGGCAAACCAGGCAGTTCATCAGGAAACACCTCTGGATAATCCCGAACACTCGGAATATCCTGAATACTCTTGCTCTTGCCTTTCTCCTCAGTGACATGTGCTAGAAAAGCAACATATCCTTTTCGTAAATAACTTTGGGCTTTTGATTTAAAAGAAACAATCGTTTAAGGTTCTTGGGGAGGTCACAAGTGATCATAAAAATGACAGAACCACACGAGTAGTTTGTCTTTGTGTTGACATCATAAGGTTGGATCAAACATTCATACAATTGCATTAGTTAAAGAAAATAAAAACCACAAATTTTTATTTATATAACAACCGCATTGTCTTTAAATGTTTCAAGATAACAACCAGAGGAAATACAAAATACTAATCGTTTATCGCTGCATTGTTGATTGCCTCATTGATGTTATACACTCGTCCACGTGCTGGATTCACATTGACGTTGTCGTTCGCATTTGGGTTTGCGTTAGCATTTGCATTCACCAGTCTCGGACAGTTGTGGCGGAAGTGACCAATCTCTCCGCAGTTGAAACATGAACCCGGTGGGAATCTCGCAGCATTCCCTTGACCCTGAGCTGGAACCTGAGCAACCTTATTTTGTCCAAAACGACAAACATTGGCCATATGCCCAAGTCTACCACACGTCGTGCATTGCCTGCAAGCTTGTTGTGCAACGTGATGACCGTTGCAACGAGCACAGTGAGGTGCGGTACCAGCGTATGCCTTCTTTGTAGGTGGCTGAGTCGGTAGGTTCTGCAGGTTCTGAGCAGTCTTTGTTGTAACAGCAAAGTTTTGGGCACCTTTTCGCTTTCTTGATTTCTTCGATGACTCACCTTCTTCAACCTTTTTCTTGTCCTTTCCAGAATCAGTCGCCTTCTTTTTATCACCCTTGCGGGTGAGTTTACCCTTCCTGACTTGGGTCTCAGTCAGGGTAGCAGACAACTCTATTGCTTGGCGAAGGGTAGGAGGATTAACACCGATCAAAATCTCTAGAATGGAATCGGGTAAACCATCGATGTATCTCTCGATCGCTTTCTCTAGAGGGGTAACCATGGTGGGACACAATAGACTGAGTTCTTCAAAACGATCCGTGTACGCACGGTGTTCAGCCCCATCTTGCTTTAAGTCGTCAAACTCTCATTCCAAAACTCGAATCTCGTGACGGGGACAAAACTCCTTCATCATGAGAGCCCGAAGCTCCGCCCATGTTTGTGCCAGAGCCACTTCGGCACCCCTATCGCGCATAACACCGTTCCACCAAGTAAGTGCTCGCTTTTCAAACACACTCGAAGCAAATTCCACCTTACGCGCATCCTGACACTACACATGTCTGAATGTGTTCTCGATACTCTCAAACCACTGTAGGAGCGCAGTTGCTCCTTGCGACCCAGAAAACTTAAGTGGCTTCGCAGAATTGAAGTTCTTGAAATTACACGGTGCATTATTGTTGTTGTTGTTGTCGTTGTTGTATATCTCGTGGACTTGGGTTACAACACCGAGAAGCACAGCAGCCACTTGCTGAGAGACCAGGGCTGCGAGTTCTTCAATAGTAAAAGTTCGAGCATCGGTTCGAGCATCGCGTCGAGGAGGCATTGTCTAACAAAGAAATAAGGGAGTCGAGTGATTAATCAAAGTAAACGGGTCATATAACGTATCACTGAAGACATGCTCGCCTATAAGTGAACACTCATCCCAAGAATTCCCAGGTAAGCACAACTGGTCTCGCGTCTGATGAGATATATACGAAGTGCTTGCCTAGACAGAAAACCCAGAATACAGGCATTCACCCTTCCAGTTTGCACGTGTTCACATTATTTAAAACCCAAAACCTTGACGAGATTTTGAAAACTCAAAGGGGTTCAAAACCTTATAACAGAGGGTTCAAAACCTAGTAATAAATCATCCTAGAACAGATGATTAGTTTTCAAAGCAGATTCGAAAATTGTGTTCTTGTTGTGGTTATCACCTAAGGATAGGTGACAGTTTTGTTTTAGAAATCTAAACGCAAATTTCTTCGCGTTAGGGTCCTAAGAAGTTATAGTCTAGGTCAAAGCATTACAAATAACCTAATTCCCTATAACCATTGGCTCTGATACCAACTTTTCTGTCATACCCCGACCGCGTAAAACAACAAATCGCGGCGGAAACATCGGGGCGTGTTGCAACAGAATTATCGTTTCATAACCATGGATACAAAAAGTGTTTCGTTTTATTAAACATTGAATATTTACATCGTCGGGAAATCTAAATACACAATTTAAACATAGTCTATCATTGTTATTGAGTCACTAAGGCCTCGTCCAGTGCTATGTGAGCATGCATCCTATCAATCGATATCATTCAACAATACCTGAAACATATGTGAAAACGAGGTCAGCAAAGAAATGCTGGCGAATACATTGGTTTTGTAGGAGTGTCGAAATCATGGCTAATTTAGATGTTGCAATACTTTATTAAAAACCTTGTTTTGAAAAGAGTATAATATTGCAACTTAATTAACCAACTCAAATCAAGCGGGTTGTAGTTTGTAAAACCTCGTAGCCATGACTCTTAACCCAAAAACATTTGTTTTAGTAAAGCAAATTGTGAAAACATCTCGAAACAAATCGTTAATAAAACTCGTTAATAAATCTCGTTAAAAACTCGTATAGTTTATATCATATCGAAAACCTCGTTTGTGTGACATTGTTTAAAAATCATTTACCCAAGTGAACTAACTAACGCCACGGTATGTAATATGATGAAACCACTTATATATAGGAAGTACCAGCGGCGTATCCACCATGCTTTCATCACATTACACCCGTCTCGTTATCTAAACACTAACTAAAAATCAATTCGTTTACCCAAATCGTTTAACATCGTATCGTCCAAATCGTTTACAAATCGTTTACAAATTGTTTACATCGTCCAAATCGTTTACAAATCGTTTACATCGTCCAAATCGTTTACAAATCGTTTACATCGTCCAAATCGTTTAACTCGTTAATACATCGCGTGAAAACCAATCGTTTACCCAAATCGAATAATTCGTTTTAGGTCGTGAAACTACTTATATGGTCGTCTCGCTAATAACATTCAAACCTTCGTGACTCGTCCCTCGTCGCTTCTCGTTTTCGCATTAACAAACCCTTACCAAAGGGTAAATTAACAAATATCAGATTCAGTCGCTACCCACAACCCCCACACATAACCATGGGTGTAGTATGATAACGGGATTTGTCAGATCCTATGGTACCATAACCTAATACTGGTCGGCTTGATCATTGCTAATGAATGTCATTTGTTATGTAACCCAACCAACAAGTTTGTTCACATTATCGAAATCGTTATTAGTTTTGTATAAATCGTCTTAATCGTTTTTGAAACCATCGTTATAACATCGAAAATCGTTTTGATACCACCGTTAAAACCTTGAAAACATTTAGCACATATGAGTCACCCCAAAACAATTGAAAGCAGTAAAATAGGGGAATAATGTACTCGCCTGAGAATGCTTAGAGGTCTTGAACAACAACCAAGCAAAGCTAGAGGGAGCACGGGATCAATCGGCAGTCTAAAACCATATAAATAAACCGGGCCTGAGTCGGAAGATCGGATAGAATGAGGGCTTGTAGACCAAATGAGTATGAGAACTCATGTAATATGGTTTAACAAAGCCAACATACTACTATGAAACCAAACCTAAGTGCTTTCGACCCTTCGCTACCCATTAAGGTAGCTTATGCTACTTTAACGCGTCGTGCGCGCAAAGCGCGTTCGAGACGTCTAACTAGTCCTATGACAAGTATTATATGCCTATACATGTTTTATCATGTTGTATAATCAGTTATGTATAAAAGTTTAGGTTACATAAGCTAAATTACCAATTATACATGAAAAGGGTATTTTGGTAATTTACCTAAGGCATATAAACTACCTATCATACAACTACTTAACGAAGTGACCATAAGGTATAACCTCGGAAGGTTATTCCCTATATACTATGGTCACCTAATGTATTTGGTCAGATCCTAATGATCGACCAAATGGGTCGGGTTCGAAGGTATAAGCGATTTATTAGATCGCTTACCCTACGACCCTAGACAATGTGGTAATCAGTAGGCATAGTCCCAAGGGACTATAACCAACGTGATTACACTCACGTTGCGAAGTTCAAACGAACTTCGCACTGACCATAAACTGGTCAACGCAGAAAGTCAAACAAAGTTTGACTTTCAGACCCGAAAAGACTCGAAAAGCAATAAAAGAACGAAAGAATACTTACGAAGGGTCCCCGAATGCTAATCTCGATTCAAGAATCTCAGGTATGAAACAATGGTTTCAACTTAGAGTTTCTCAAATCAAAATTCTAGTGAGTTTAGCAATGGATGGCATGGGGTATTTATAGTGTTTCCCGAACCGTTAGGATCGTTTCTTGGAAAACGTGATTCGATCTTGGCCATACACTTGCACCCATGGTATTGTAATACCATGTGTATCAAAAACCAGCCCATAGTATTGAGAAAAACCATGTGCAAGGTTGGAACGGACCAGATTCGATGTTTCTGCATGTTTTCTGCTGTTAGGGGGCTGATGCGGCCCGCTTCAGGATCAGACAAAGCTCAGGCGGGCCGCCTGGAGCTTCTGATCAGAAAACAAGTTTCCATTTTGACAGTTTCAGTCCCTGTTGTGTTTTAAGGCCATTCCCGACACTTCTAAGGCCCGTAAAGCCAACTTTAAGGCCCTAAAATGATGCCTAAACATTGTGGACATGAAACATGCTCAAAAATATGCCGGATGTTGGTTCGTTTGGTCGTACGAACGCGATGTTCGCTTAATTACGACGGAATGCGCATAAGCGTGAAAAACGATACAAATGACGCGACGAATGGATTTTTCTTATGCCAAACACTAAAATAAAATATTTTAGTGCTTACATAAATTTTTGGATGCCCGGAAGTATTCAGAACGTAAGATATGCGCGAAAGTGCAAACTTATGCACTTTTTGGCACTTTTAGTCCCTGAATGACCCAAAAGTTTATTTTAGCATACCGAACCCCTCGAAGCCTATTTCTAAGCATTGTGAAGGATATTTATGGTATGTTTAACTTATGGTCATGTTCCAGAATGTCTGTTACAGTTCAGATTGGCATACTTTCGCAGTTTGTCAAATTTAGTCCCTGTAGACGAATTAACTTGTTTTTGCCATACCAAAGCCTTCAAAACTTATTTCTAAGTTATGTAAAGGTTGTTTAAGGTATGTTAAGCCAATGTCACTGTTTTGGAGTGTTTGTTGCATTAAATTGGTTATATTTACGCATTGGTGCGCGTATAACCTTCCAGAAAGCGATTTAGAGTTTGAAATTGAACAAAAATTGATATGTGCAAATGATACACATATTTTTACAAATCCCAAGTATGAAATACAATATTTCATTGGTTTGGTATTTGTTTGATGGTCGCAGTGACCCAGGTGTCACATGATACATATAAGATATTTTATGTATATTTTCCTTAAAAATAACAAAATAGATAAGTTAACAAGATTTCGCGTGTTTCGATAATAATTTTTGTGAACATTTACGTATATATATTACGACGCGCAAATCGTAGATATATTGCGTATAAACGGGAGTTTTAACAGATTTACATGATAATGGTCACCAATAAAATCGTTCAAGTCGCAAAAGTATTAAATATATATATATATGGACTCGTATATATATTAACGTGCCAACATAATCAGAAATGATAACTTTTCGAGAAAATCTCAATGTTATGTGAAAATTCTAAGAAACAAAGAAACTTAGGATTTTTTGATGTATACATGTATATTGATTTAAAACTCGTTCCTACATATAATAGGACGTGTAGAAATCAAACTGTGGAATTGCGCTATTTAAAAATACGCACCCAAAGGTGAGTGTCACTAAACTCCTCTTTTACTTCTTTGTATATATTTTGGGGGTAGAACACGCCAGTAAAAGGGTTTAATAATGTTTTTAGATTAAAACATACCTTTTAATATAAAATATATATTTTCATTGAAAATATACGGAGTTTGATAAATCATACGTTTCGAGATAAAACGTTTTTGATGAATGTATGTTTGTAGGAGAAACTGGGATGGTACGGTGTTTCCGAGGAGAAACCGACCGTGAAGTTGGAACGAATGCTGCTTGGTCTCAATATGGACCCTGCGCCAATGATTTCATTTAATCGATTAAGTAATGTACGCGAGGAATTGTTGGTAGATCTATCGGGTTGACAACCCCGTCGTGACCGGTTGCCCCGTGACAAGTCAAACGATGAATTTAGATTCTGGTTATTGTCTAGCATTGATTATCCCTGCATGGTAAATATATAGTTCGTATTGTCTAGCTAACATACGAGTCTGAAAATTGACGCTATGAATTTAATATACAAAACTTGGGAAAATGCTATAATGCCGGGTTTTTGAACTTACGACAGATGACCCATGGATTTTTATTAAGGAAGTAAAATGGACTTTCTAAAAATATTATATGGAAGTTTTACAATAAACACATAATCAGAAAGTTTTCCTTTGGATCGAATTGTTTAGATTTTGAATATGTGAACTCACCTTCCTTTGTGTTGACACTTGATTTTAACGTGTTCTACAGGTACTTGAGTTCAACTTCGGGAATTAGGGTGTATCTTGTGTTTGTTGATGCATGTTTGGTCACATTAAATGTTGGACTGACTTTTAAACTTTCTGGGACAACGTAATAAGATCCGTAAGGATGAAAGACAATTTTATCATGTCATGTTTATGTCGTGTTTTGGGACGTTAAGTTTAAAATCTATGTTTTAAATAAGTAATAAAGTCCAACACTATAATGCATCAAACATCAAGATAGAAATGGGCACCAACTTCCGTCACCACTACGTTTTATATTCCGCTGCGACGTTTTTGGGGTGTGACAGAAGTTGGTATCAGAGCCAATGGTTGTTAGTGAACTAGATGTTTTTGGGAGAAAACACTAGACTTCAACCGAAGAATTTTGAGATGTAAAGTCCAAAATTCTCGAATACAAGATTTTTAAATAAACATGGAAAGTTTTATCATGTATGAAAACCCTTATGTGTTTATGTGCATACGTGATTTTCTGTTTATTTGGGCCTTATGTGTTACTATTCATATTGACCACACACTTACTTGTACGGTTACATACGTGTCACAGATGTCGCACGAGCATGAGGTCATTGAGATCAACGACTCAGGTAGCGAGCCAGATTTCGAGACTTCACCCAGATCCATTCAACCAGAGATACCTATCACGACCCCACAGATGGTTGGTATGGCTGAGTTTGCTTCATCATTCCATGTCGACCCTGCTGCTTTCGCCAGTCAGGTAGACCCCCGATATGCTTTCACAAGCAATGGGTGGATTGATGACAACGATGACGCTCCTCTCTCGATTCATGAGATGGAACAATCATCTGGCATAGTACCAGTTATCGATGACGTGATAAGAGGTATCCCTGTTATTGGAGGATCTTTTAGTATTGCACTAGTGGTGGATGCCACTATTTTCACGGCTCGACTATTAGAGCCATCAGTTGCCCCACCTGCTACTGTGATCGAGTCTATCGCTGAGGTCCCTGCACCTGTTCTGTCAGAGTCATCTTTACCTATCTTAGAGTCATGCGCACCTACTACGCCTCTATTAGTGTATTATCGCCATAGGAAGAGGGTTAGGCTTGCTGGGGAGATTGCTACTACATCACGTGCTGAGACTGCATCTGCTTCTAAGAATCAGAAAGGGGTTTGGGTAGATCGATGTTGCCACTGTGACCGACAGTTTGCTACCCTGCGCGGAGAGCTGGATACGACCAAGGGTAAGATGAAGGACCTCGAGGGGCAAATGGACTGGTACGACGAGTTGAAGGATTTAGATAACAGTGTGATGGACCAGATGCATTGGAGGATAGTGGATCTGGAGGAGTTGGTCAGAAAGATGCTACATTTTCTGGGGATGAAGCGTTAGATGTTTGTTTGTGGTTGTTTGTTTATGGTTGTTCTGTTAGACACTTTTTGGTACTTTTATTTGGGGCCTGCGTGCCAGATATATTTTGTGATATTAGGTAGAAATTTTTGTGAAAACTTGTTATGGGTGTCAATGTAGACATACCAAGGATAGTTGGGTTGTACCAAAAACAAGTTGTTAATTTCTATGGTAATATCAAATGATCTACTTTTGGTTTAAAAATTGTTCTCATTAATATGTGGATATTATACATGCGCAATGTTTGGTCCACTAACATTTAATGATTGAATTATTTTTGGTTATCGTCTTATGTGATTATTATTGTTGTAAATAATAGAAACGACAAAAATGCCGCCAAAAGCAAGACATGGTTCTGGACTACCTGCCACACCAGAAGAGTTGGCACAACTCATAGCCCAACACATTAATACTGCCTTGGAACAGCATAATGCTAACGAGAATGATGGCCAGGAATGTGGATGTGGTGCTTACGGGCATGGTTTTGGTGGGTCGCATATTGGAAACCCTCCAGGTAAAATAATGATCGAGAAGTTTTAGTAGTTCATGTGATATGATTTCATTGGAACGTATTTCTGATTTTCAAAAACCATATGGACAGTACATAGAAGTATACACAAAACAATCCAGGGTTGTAACTGTGACAACCCTCACTAAACCAGGTATCCGTACGACTTAATTAATAATTAATTACTGCTTAATTACTGTGCTCACTTGAACTTGTGGATAAACTGCTACTTGAACGCTGATACATGTACTTACTTGCAACATACTTTACTTGCTATCACTCCATGTTTTGCTTACAGCACCTTTGTGACAACCTTGATGCACCAAAAGCACAGTAGCACAATGAACGGATAACCTATTAAACGTGCTGTCATAACTAGCACCAGGCAGGTACTGCCTCTAAGGCCTGTAAGAGCCTGAGATAGTTTGCTACACTAGTGGTGAGTGTAGGGATATAAGGGTTGTAGAACTGCGTCACTAGGAATGAGATTACAGTGACCGGATGTGCCTAAAACGTACTTTAAGTACAAAATTCAGCACTTTAATTAAAATTCAGCATCTAGCTAGCTAATAAGTGCCAAAACATGAGAAAAACATTACTAGACACTTTCCAAAGTGTCGGGAATAAGTTGTGTCACTAAAAATAATAATAGCGACACTTTAAAGCTTTGTTAAGCACTTTAACGGATCATTATCCAACCGAACAACCGGACTTTACCCGGAACATAAAAATATTGCCAACAACACTGTTTTTCTTTTTCTGAGCCAGTTAGGGTCCCCGAATACCCTAACACCCGTCACAACTTACTACACGCTAGTAACCGGATTAATTTCCTAATCATCTAACTAAGTCCTAACTATATAGTTGAAATTGAACCAAGGACCCCCCCCCCCCCTAGCCGAACTCGTCCCCAAGGGGACACCTTTGTCCTTTATTTGATTTTAATAATCATGTTTGTCTAATATCAATTAGACATAAGAACCATTGGTTAATGAACTTAATATTGCCTATAAGATCAAGACTAAGCACAACATAACATTCTCACCACAAAACTCTCTCTCCCTCTCCTTGCTAAACTCACGGCCGAACACCCCCACAACCATCCATTTTCGGTTTTGATCTTGCAAGTTCCAAGGGTATACAAGTGTTAAGGATCACATACGAGGAGGCTTGGTGCATTCGGAACGTGAAGGACCTCTTCTCATTGCTTTTATCCACTCATTCTTCGACTAGATTCTTCCATAGCCTCGAGCTAGTAGTAAGTGGCTTTAAACACACTCTCGATCTATTTTAAAGTGGTTAAAATAATATATGACGGTTAAAACTCATGAACTTACAAGATGGTATGTAAAAGTCTACTAAAATGTTAAAAATGTTGGTTAATAGCACAAGGGTTGTGTAAATCTTGTAAGATTTGTTTTGTGTGATTATTTAGTGCCGATCTATGTTGTGGTAGCTCGGATCATCATCTAACCCGGATTAGTCATGATCAAGAATCATGGCATAGAGTTTGTTTAAGTGTACAAAGGGTTAAATGATGAAACTCTACCACACACTAAACATGAACTTGTGTAAAATCGACTTTACTTACGAAATAGTGTTTAAAACTAGTAGATCTACGGATCTACAAGCGGTATTTTCAAAGGACCAAGTGTCAAGGAAATCTTATTTTCTAAAACCGGATCTTACATGAACAAGAATGATTTTTAAACACACAAGTGTGTAAACACTTGTGTAACACTAAGTTTCGACAAAGAACTAGTTTTGTCAAATTTTACAAGAAGTTGTAAAGATGGAATTTCTTTAAAAACGAGGCTTTTACGAAACCGAGTAGATTATTGCAAAGATCCACTAAAAGTAATGGAAATTTCTACAAATTTTGGACAAACCACAAGTTCATGTAATTTATGCGATTTATATATATTTTGACTAGTTTGATGCTTTGGATATTGTTTTGGTTGAATAAGAAAACTGTTGATTTGAATTATAAAAGAAAATGATACGCTTGAAAGCGTGGCCACCTCCAGTTACAGGGGAAACTCTGGCGAAATTTTTCTAAAAACCTAACACTTGGGAATATTTTCACTACAAGTGTTGTAAATCTATTTTTGACTTGTTTTCAAAACGTAAATTTCGCCATGACTTTATTTACAAAATATTGGAGGTGGGATCTTCACAAAATGAAACGGGGTAAATATATATTTGATATATATATTTTTCATAGCGTCACTTGTAAAATGTTTATGGTTATTTTGTGAAATATACAAATATTATTTTTAGGGTAAAAATAATATTACCGAATGTTAACGATTCCAAAAATAATACAAACACCTTCATAATAAATAATAAGTTACAACGGTATAATTATTACCACCTGATCTTTAAAACGTAACCTACGCATTTTAAGAAAATATTTATGAGCGCGTATTTTTGTCGAAGTATTGTTTTGGGAAGAATATTTATATTTTGGAGTTAGAAATAAAATATATTTTAAGTGAGACTTAATAATATATTTTGAAGGTATACGAACGCACATGTATTAAATCCCCCATCCTTGGGAAGGAAAATAATTACCAAGTATTTACAAAAAATATAAACACGAAATAGTTGTCTAACTATTTCCCAAAAACTTAAACCTTAAGCTAAGACACGGCCGTCCGTCTAATAGATTTAGTACGTGTAGGTCGTCGCACAGCTGCTTGATCAGGAGATATACTTGGTAGAGACGCACCACTGTGAGTTCATGTCCCCCTTTTCTCTAACTGTTTTCAGTTTTCTAAACTGCGGGGGTGAAATACATGTTACTATGATTACGAATAATTCTTACATGGTATGGTTAGCGTAAGGAGGGTTATTATTCAGATCATGTGAGTGGGTAGGCGGGAACTTGAGGCCATTAATCCTCAGGGTAGGACCGAGGGACAGGAGCGGTAGATCTATCTGGGTGTAGCGAGCCCAGCCCCAGGCCCAAACAGAACGGACCTCGGGGTGACTTTGTGCCCGACGCATAAATCTGCTAGGTTTGAGTCTTCCTAGTTGCACTTCACACATATCAATGGCCTTGCAAACCATTGGTGATCTCTTTTTCCTTATTTGCTACATACCAGGGTTTTTATACATACAAAGGTTTATTTACTCACTTACACATGAACTCGCTCAACATTATTGTTGATTTTTCAACTTACATGTATTTCAGGGAATTAAAGGATCTGGCGCGGTATGACACGTTTTCCCGCTGCATTAGTCTCGAGGTCATCCGAGTTTAAGGGATGTGACTTTTTCCTGGACGAGTCACAGTTCTTAAACTGTGTTTATTTCTTGTTGGTGTTGTGTCTTTTGAACACTGTTTATGTTTGTTAGGATGTGATATCCGTTAAGACAATGTTGTGGTTCTTTACTCTTCAAACTTATTTTAATGGATGATCTTGCATGGTTTTTATTTCATATAGCTTGTTATGATTAAGCTATGGTATTAAGAAGTCACACCAAAATAACCACGCTTCCGCAAAGCCAGGGTATGACAGCTTGGTATCAGAGCTCTGATCATAGCGAACTAGGATTCCTTCTCGAGTCTAGACTATGATCACTAGGGCTCTCACGAAAACATTTTTACACTGCATACCACTCAAGTCCAGATCCAAAACTTTTTACAAACAAATGTTGAGAACATTTATTTATTATTTATAGGCTCAGTCTGGGAGGCTGAGGCTCGGTCTGGAAGACCGAGGCTCGGTCTAGGAGACCGAGGTAGTTGTCTAGTGGGACTAGGGAGTCAGTCTGAGAGGCTGGGAGAATAGGCTAGTGGGACTAGGAAGAGCAGTCTGAGAGGCTGGGAGAATTTGGCTAGTGGGACTAGGAAGAGCAGTCTAAGAGGCTGGGAGGCTAGTGGGACTAGGAGAATTATTTGATTGCTTACTTGGTGACTAATGTGCTTATCTGATTGTATGGTTGATTATTTGTACATATTTGTGTTTGTGTTACAGACACCATGGACTCGTCCGGCACAGGTGATTCGGACACCACGGGCCCTAGACCCATAGTATCAGACGACTTAGAGTCTTCAGAGCACGAGGTCCACACATCAGATGTTACCAGCACAGACGAGGACGACTTTCAGCCCTTTGCGCTGCCCGACGTTGTCGATGAGCCTGCTGATGGCCCTTTTGCTGGGTACCTACCACTCGTAGAGATCCCTGCTCCCATACCTTTGGCCGTTTATCCTGCTTACGATATGCTCCTCGACACCGACGTTGACGACGACGTCGATCTGTTTGATGATGAGCCCCTGGAGGACGATGTTGAGGGTGAGGCCCTTCTAGCTGACGGTGGTCTTTTGTTACTCGCAGATGCTCCAGCTGAGGAGTCACCTGCACACTCACCCGTTCCAGACTCCTTCGAGTCTGTGGCCTCTGCACCGTCACACACTCGGAGCGCACAGCACTATTCACACGGTTCAGATCCTGACAGGGCATCATCTGCTGTCTCTGCTCCTAGATTTGCTTTCGATCACGACCTCGATGAGGATTCAGACCCTGTTTTTTCCCGTGGATTTGACCCGGACCAGGAGATAGAGTTCATCCACTTGGATCAGCCTATGGTTGACCCAGTAGACCCAGTTGACCCTGCATTCGCTGATCATGCAGATTTTGATATGGAGTTCGTTGATCCCGAGCCTGCCATGGCCCTTGAGCCAGTAGCTGCTCCTGACCCAGTGTTTGAGCATGACCCTGTTCATGCTGGCATGCCCATTGATCCTGTGATTGCTGACCTACCCATTGATGATCACCCTGCTGATGCACCACTACTGGAGGGTGACCATGTTATTGCTGCTGATCATGTTGGTCCCCCACATATCACTGATATACCTGCTGACCCTCTTGTTGCACCCCACCTTGACCCTATGCCTGTACAGTTTGATCGAGCACTTTTTGAGGCACAGATTGACCCACGAGATGAGCACGCCCAGCATGGGTGGATTCCTGCGGATGATGAGCTTCCACCTATTCCTCCTCATACCACCGATGCATGTCACGTTGATTTCTCTTTTTCATTTGCACAGTACACACCTCCAGCTCGACCTGGAGAGGGTTCCTCGGCTCATCCCTTTGGACATGTGCCGACATCGATTCCAGTTATGCCACAGTCTTCATCTGCTATTCCCCCTGCACCACCATTCTTTGTGCCACCTTTTGATCCAGCCAGCGAGCCATTTCTCTGGACGTCACCGTCTGTTATGCCACCGACCGACCCCTACCATCCTTTCCATATGGGGTATTCTATTGAGGACGTTCTGATGTCGTTTTTTGTCCAGCAGGAGGCACTCACACGGCGTATTCAGGAGCTTGAGAGAGCTCAGCCACCGTCGTGCCAGTGTCAGGGTCAGACCCACCCTGCTTCTTCGCAGCACCCTCGACCATTGTTACCTGACTATGCTGCACGCCTTTTGGCACTTGAGCAGCAGGTTGCTTCTTGGTTGCGTACCCAGAGAGCCATGGAGGAGGACTGGCTCCATTTGCGACGTTTGTTCTACACCCATTTTCCCCCTCCTCCACCACCATCAGTTTAGGGCATCTTTAGTACAGCATGGGTGGACGTTGGTGAGAAGACGGCGATTGCTCTGACCACACCGCATTTTTGGAGACTGCATTCTGATTTTGACTTTTGTTGATCATGTATATGGGATGTTGTGTGATTAATATGATTATAACATGAGATGTTATGTACTATTACTATCATTATATACGTACGCTTTATTATGGTCTGACCGACGTGAACCCATCTTTTAGAAGATGCCGCCGAGACGTCAAACGCCGATGCCTACCAATGAGGCAGAACTCCAACAAGTCATCGCTGCTGCCATCGCGCAATACGCCGCCTCACAAGGAGGACCCAGCGGAAGCAGCTCAAACAACAATGGCAACAATAATCCACCTCATGGGTGCACCTACAAGCAGTTTCTAGACTGCAAGCCTGTCAACTTTGATGGCACCGGAGGTGCTGTCGCTTTTGTTCGTTGGGCCGAGAAGACTGAATCTGTTCTCCGCATGAGCAAATGTGCACCAGACCAGCAAGTCACCTACATTTCTGGGCTATTTTTGGATGGAGCCCTATCTTGGTGGAATTTGCAAGTGCAGACACTTGGTGAAGCTGCTGCCTACGCACTAACATGGACCGAACTGTAGGAACTAATGCGCAAAAAGTATTGTTCTCGCACTGAAATCCAAAGATTGGAAACTAAGTTCTGGCATTTGAAGATGGAAGGTCCGAAGATCGCGGAATATGTTCAGAGGTTTCACGACCTGTCGCATGTGGTACCCTATATGGTCACTCCAGAATTCAAGCGGATTGAACGCTTCATTTGGGGATTAGCTCCTCAAATCATAAGCATGGTGACCTCCTCCAAGCCTGCAACACTTACTGAGGCAATCGATTTGAGCGTGGCTCTCACTGAGGAGGCTATCCGCCTGAATAAGTTCGATGAGATTGAGACAAAGAAGAAAGAGACTTACGTCGAGTCATCCGGAGGTAACAAACGAAAGTTCTCGAACTTCAAATAAGGCACTAGTGGTGTTGTTAAGAAAGGAGAGCCAAACGCGCCAGCTCAGGTTACAGCTGGTGGTGGAAAGAAAGGAAAGGGATATATGGGCACCCAGCCCAAGTGCAACACCTGCCAGCGTCACCGTTCTGGCCGATGTGGTTTGAAAGTATGTGAAGCGTGTGGGAAACCTGGCCACTTGAAGGATTCTTGTTGGGCCACTGTTGGCCAGGGAGGCCAAGGAGGATTTGGAAACAGAAACAATAACCGGGGTGGAATTGGAAATTGCCCACAAGGAAACAATGGAGGTAATGGGAATCGAGGCAACAATGTGAATCAAGCGGGCGCTGTGAATCATAACCAAAGGAATAACCAAGCTGGAAATGGATGTGGAAACGGGCAAAGACCTGGATGCTTTAACTGTGGTGATATCAGGCACTTTAAGAGGAACTGCCCAGAGTTGAACCAAGCCAGTGGAAGAGTGTTCAATATCGAAGCGAGGGAAACGCGCCAGGATCCCAATGTCGTTACTGGTACGTTCCCTGTAAACCAACGCTATGCATCCATTTTATTTGATACTGGTGCCGACTATAGCTTCGTATCGTTAGAATTTAAGAATATGCTTGGTTTAGCCGCTAGTAAGTTAGATATTCCCTACTCAATCGAATTGGCTAATGGGAAGTTAGTAGAAGCCAATGAAGTGATCAGAGGTTGTTCAATAGAGTTGGGAGAACGTGAGTTTGCCTTGGATCTACTACCAGTCAAGTTGGGAAGCTTCGACGTGGTAGTAGGAATGGATTGGTTATCAAGTAACAAGGCAGAAATTGTCTGCCACGAGAAGATCATTCGCATCCCAACCGAAGATGGTGAAACAATTGTGGTTCATGGTGAAAAGCGTGATACGCCTTTAAGAATCATCAGCTGCTTGAAAGCGCGAAAGTGTTTACAGAAGGGATGTGCTGCCTTCCTGGCACACATTGTAGACAAGAAAACAACAGAACCGAAGGTCGAAGACATCCCTGTCGTGAGGGAGTATCCGGAAGTCTTCCCGGAGGACTTGCCTGGACTACCACCTCAGAGGCAAGTGGAGTTTCACATCGTTTTAGTCCCAGGCGCCGCGCCTGTGGCTAAGGCACCTTATAGACTTGCCCCGTCTGAGATGCAAGAATTGTCGACACAACTTCAAGAGTTGTTAGACAAGGGATTTATCCGACCAAGCTTCTCACCTTGGGGAGCTCCGGTCCTGTTTGTCAAAAAGAAGGACGGTAGTTTTCGAATGTGCATAGACTACCGTGTGACACCCTGACCGGAGGCGGAAACGTCGAGGGTATCACGAAACTTGATAGAATGCATATGAGCACATGGTGGTTAAATTAAAGTTGAAATATGATTAAGTTGATTGGTAGGATTGCATTCACATCCAAACTAGTACATAACAACTATAACACATTGTTCACAAAAGTCTTGTTTTTATTTAGCTAAGGCACTTGTCTTGAGCAATCCTATGTGATCCTTGCAAAAGCTAACTTCAAACAATCAACACCTGAAACATATGTTAAAAATAAACGGGTCAACAAACGGTTGAGTGAGTTCATAGGTTTTGGTTAGTTTGGTAATAAACAAATAACGTGATAATAAAAGTTCAACAATGTGGTACTTGATGTAACTTAGCAAAAGAACGATACAAGTATGCTGTGTGTAACATTCAAACCTTGTAGACGTAAACACGGTATTGATCACCCAAACTTCCAAAATTTGCAACAAATGTGAACAACAACAACAACAACAATGAGTGTGAAGTAGGGTGGGGCGTCACCCCTATAGCGCTATAATGTACCGCTGGGCTTGTACGGAGTTAATGAATGTATGCGTTAAGCAACAAGTATCATGCAAGTAAACAATCAAGATAACCACAAAAATGCAATTGAGTTTGTATCACATTATTACATATGTTTCACCCCGAAAATATTGTAAAACAAAAAGTGGGGACTATGAACTCACCTTGTTTGCGAAATAAATCCCAAACAAATATATAGATAGGAGTTTGCAGGAACAAGTCTTTCCACGCTACTCTATAACATGCATGAAACAAACACATATGGAACATAGCATCAACAAGGGCAACACTGTGATTTTGTATAAACGGGTGACAAGGTTTTGTGTTATACGGTTTGACAATCTGTTTGGGGAACACTTGGTAAATTGATAAATTTAAGAAGTGTTTATATAAAATACTAAGTTATACAAACAATAAGTATGATATTATTATTTGTATATTTAAACAAATAATATATATATAAATAAATAATTATACTTTAAGTTTATTTATATATATTTATATATATATATCTTAAAAATTATGTAAACAGTTTGTATAATTTAAGAGTTTAAAATATAATTCAAAAGTCCAAGTTTAATTACAAAATGTACAAATTATTTTTTGTATTATCAAAACATATGAAATTTCAGAATAATATGATAATTATACAAATTAATTATCTAACAATTAATTTAGGGCAGAATAATTAAAAATGATATTTTAATTATATAACAAGTATAATATCAGATTAAAAATAAATATCATGGCAGAAAATAAATATGTTTTAAATAAACAGTTTAATTAAAATAAAATAACTGGATAATTGTGTAAATGATTACCTAAATAATTATTTAAAGCATAAAATTAGAAATAATATTTTTAGATAATGACGTGCAATAATACAGACTTAAAATAAATATTACGGCCTTTGATAAATTTTATATAATATTCTGGAATTAAAGAATAATTTCACAAAAACTGATTTTATAAAGTTTATTATATAGAAATAACATGCAAAATAATTTAACATGGTTTCTGATTTTTAATAATCTCAATATAACATGCATAAAATTTTAAAAATAGTTTTGGAAATAATTTACAACTCAGAATAATTAAATTAATACAATTAAATCTATAAAACATAAGATTTAACTGTTTTAATTATATAAATATCAAAACAGTTTTAAATATTTTATAAAAATTTATTTTCACAAAGTATACTGTTCAAAATATTTAACATAAAAATTTCATTAATTAATTCTAAAAATTCGAATTAATATAAATATTTGAAATCAGAACTGGTTTTAATTAAAATAAAATAGAGTTATAAAAATTTTACAAACTTTTATATTTTTAATAAATACACCAATATATCAGGAATATATGATAGAAATTTCGGATTTTATAGATTTAATATCGAATTAATATGAATTAAGGATTAACTGTTTAAAAATGAAAATTAAAAATACAAAAATCATCATCTTCCCCAATTTCAAGTCAACAGAAGTCAAACCGATCGAATTAACCTATCAAACATGAACCAAAACTAAATTAAAGTTACTGAAACAATGAACAGGTGATAATATACCAAAATGTTGAAGAAAAGAGGTCCGGTATCGGCTGGGTCGTGCTTCCGGCTAAGTCCGGTGAACCAGTTGCAGGTTCGAAAACAGAATGATTTCGATATGTTTTGTGAGTTTAAAAGGTGTGTGAAGGTTGCAGGAACTTATAACAATGTTCAATTGGTTCAAAAACAAACGAAAACAGACAAATTCGATTCCCACTAAAAATATTTTTAAACATTTCCGATTTCAGAAACATTCTTGCATGGTTTGGTGAAATTGAAGTGTTGGACGGTTTCAAAATGTCGAGGAGAACAAGCAAGTGTGATAATCGATCAGTGTGCATTGTCTGTTTGTGTTTTGGACTGATTTCCGGCGATACAAACGGTAATAACCGGTTTGAATCTAAGTTACAAGATCAGTCCCTGGTTTTTCTGAGTTAGTCATAACAGGTCCCTCATATTTAACCAAAGAGTCTAACTAAGTTAGTTGTTTAATAAGGAATCCTTTATAAAATGTTTAATTGGGTTAATTAATCCGGTTAAATAACTTTGAAATTCGACAAGTATGGTCCCTGGACTTGTTAACTGAACTAGTTAACTGAGTTAGTGTTTAAACTTGAATTCCTTTTATAAATTTTTACCCAGTTAGGGTTTGTAACTGAAAATCAGTTTCAAAAATGACAAGAATAGTCCCTAGACTACAAGTTTGATAAAATGACCGAATGGTCCTTGGACTTTAAAATTTAAAAATATAAGTTTATTTATTTTATATAATATAAGTTTCTAAAATTACATTTTAGTCCCTAAACTTTTAAAAGTTTTAAAAACTTGTATTTTTATTTATAAAACTAGTTAAAAAATGTAATAAAGGACCCTAAACTTTATAGTTTTCAAAAATTACACTTTTAACCCGAACTTATAAAATTTCAAAAATGACAATTTAGTCCCCGGACTTTTGTATTTTCTAAAAGTGACGGTTTTAGTCCTCGGACTTAAAATCAAAGTTTTAGAGCAAGTTTCAGGGAATGACAATTTGGTCCCTAAACTTATACTTTCACATAATGACACGTTAGGTCCCTGTAACTAATGTAACCTTGTTTTTAAGCATGAAACTTATTTAAATTTGTAAATGTTCACATGTTTGGGCCGGTAAAACTTGTAAGAGCATAAGCAAAGCAAGAATCAAGCAAAAATGCATCTCAAAATGCGATGTGTGTATCAAACAAGTACATGTTTGAAAATCAAGGTTGTTACAGTCTCCCCTACTTTAGAAAATTTCGTCCCGAAATTTATTCGAAAGAGACTGTGGAATGTATTTGCAATGATTAGAAGGATAATCAAGTCATTGTTGGATGCTGAAAATTTTGAGCAGTTTACGAGAATCATTGTATAGAAATTGTTTTGCATGGCACTATGCTATGCTGGGTTTGTAATGTAAATATTATACAAACAAATGTGTGTATCAACAAGCAAATAATGGATGATCACATAACCACCTGATGTTTTCTATATGCCACCTTACTTAAGAAGGCTTGCTATGATTCTCATGCGTCAAACCTCGTAATTAAGTGTGCACCCAAAATTACGCGTTTCGTCACATGGTCCACATAGCACTTCTAGTTAAGTGAGGAAAACAAATAAGATTGAGGTATTGTTTAAATCAAACATGCATCAATATAACACAACATCAATTGAATCAAAACGTATAGCATTGTTTGTTTGACAGTCTATTGAACAAATTTACATTTGAAATAAGTCATGTAATGGATCAAATTCAGGATTATAAGGTGGTGGAGGTGGTAGACGCAGTTGCATATGATCAATTATTTGTCTCAGCATGCTTTCCAACCATTGATTTCTTTCTGTCAACCATTTTATTTGTTGAGACAAATTTTGAACTTGATTGTTTAACCTAGTCACTTCGTCTCCCAATGAATCTGGAGGTAGATTCATTTGAGGCATCGTACTTGGGCCGGCCATATCAGTTGGTGTTAGTTGTTCTACTTCGTTCAACAGTGACTGGAAAGAACGTGATAGAAATGGTGCTTGCAAAAATGATTCCGATACTAATTGATCCTGGATCATCATGCTTTCATCAAACAAAGCTTCTTGCGTTGTTGGGTCCTCCTCAAAAACTATCGGTGAGGAGCCTTGTGAGAAGTTTGGTGCTAACGGTTGGGATAAGTTAGTTGTAATAGGTTCTTGTATGTATGGCAGCGGTGGTTGCATATCAAACCGATAAAAAGACGGTTGAGGAAACTGTAAAAATGATTGTTGTATATCTTGTGGGAAGGTATTCTCTAAGATAACTGGAGCTCCCTCCGACTGTGATGATTGTGTTAGTGTACCAATATGAACAGGGGTTAGCCTCATGGTGTAAGGATTTACAATCCCAGGTGTCTTCAGTGGAGATAATCCCTGGATAATCTGATCGCTTAAGACACCTAATGATTGTGCTATTTTTGTAATGTAAGACCCTCCCATGAGACTTTTCAGAGGATGTGATTGTTGATTAGAAAAATATACAGCAAGCTCGTGGGCAATATTACAAGGAACTTGCTTAAAAATACTATACAGATAGAAAAGTTCAGTTGTTTTAACCCTTTGATGATGCCTGCGCCCCGTGATAGTGTTGGCTACAACACGGTGCATATATTGACAACAAGGGTCTATGAAGTCCGCAGCATTATTGTGGCTACACCATTCTTTTAATGAATGGCATTGCCAAAAATCTACCAAATTCGCGGAGGAATAAGTGGTTGCTGCTTCCGTAAAAATGGGTTGTTTAACTTCTTCATCTGTGTATATGCCTAGATGAACTGCGAATTCGGTTAATGACATAATATGGGTTTGCCCACAAAGTTGAAAATGAATGGATTTATTGGTAAGATTTTCATTATTTTTGTAGTAGAAAGTGGACAAGAACTCATACACCAGTTCATCGTATGATGGTTCTAGGATGTCGAAGAAACGGCGCCAAGGCGTATTAGGTAGTAGTAATCTTGCCAGTAAACCACTGGAATCGATCATTCCTATTCGTTGCCAATCAATACCGCTAATAGTAAGAACTTCATGCTGCTTGAGTTTTTGATACCTCTGTTGGTTGCGTAAATTAGCAAACTGAAGGAAGGGATGAATGTTTGCTACATTCGAAGATTCAGCATATGCTGCTGGGAGATTTGCCATGGGGTTTTGTTGAACTAAGAAAAGTTTGGGTATGGGGTATGGGGTATTGGATTATATCAGAAATGTGTAGGTTAGCTCGAGTAGTGAGTTTCTTATATAGATAAGGAGATTCCGGATTAGACCATGTGATAGTTAGAGCTTCCATGCTACGTTCTACAGCTAGTTTGAAAATTTGAATCTGACAGGTATGGTCTCGAGAAAATTTTGAACTTTGAAAAAGAGGGAATCGTATCGTAATAATTTGATAATAGTACAACGTAGGTTGATTAGAACTTGGATTATTCTGAAACGGAGAAAAAGAAAACAATCCTTTTGAATTAGGGTAACATGCCTTGAGCCTATAGGCATACTGTACTCTCATCGGTAGTTCCCAGGTAGGCAAACGTGTGTCCCGTCGTGGAGGCATTTTCCAAAAGAAAGATCAGGAGCCGGAAAGAAAATTGGCGATGATAAGTTTGAAAAAGGAGACGGTGATTGATGTCAGGTTTAGGCGAAAAATTTTAAAAGATTTAGCGAAATAAAACTATAAAAAGGATAGGTTGTCTTATATAAAGAAAACTTATAGATGGTCATTCGGGTGGTAGTGTGTTTCAGAAATGTTTCAAACTTTTGAAGTTTTCATTGTTTATACGTTTTAAAAATAGTTTATCGTGGCCGGTTTTGAAATTTTGAATTTAAACAGGTAAGATCCGAAAATAATTTAAATTTGAAAGGAGTTTTGGTAAAACGGTTTATATTATTTATAAAACCTTGTAGTTATGTGATAAAAGTTGGTTAGGTTTCTGCTTGATAGTGAATATCTTTAGTAAAATGATGTAGTGTGATTTGTGTTTTAATGGCTAGGAAAATCATGGGCAAAAGAGTCATTGGACCAGCTACGTGTCTAAAAGCAGTAGGGGAAAACATAAGGTCATAGGAGTCGGAATGAAATGTTTTTGGTGGAATAGTTTCATAAAATCAATGAAGACGAGAGAGAAGACACAACAAGATGGACATCGTTTATTTGGCGAATAAACAATATCAGTGACTAATCAAAGTAGTTGGGTTCTTATAACTTAATGAAGTCATGCTTTAGCCTATAAGTGGACACTCATCCCAAGAATTCCCAGGTAAGCACAACTGGTCTCGCGTCTGATGAGATTTATACGAAGCGCTTGCCTAGACAGAAAACTCAGAATACAGGCATCCACCCTTCCAGATTGCACGAGTTCGTTATTAGAGCCCAAAACTTTGATGAGAATTTAAAAATCAAAAGAGGTTTTGAAAAAAATTTTAAATCACCTGAGGACAGATGATGAGTAATTTGTATAGCTCAAAAGTTAAACGAGAAAAATCCACCGTGACGAGGCTAGGGTTTCAAGAGTAAGAATAGAGATAGAGACAAAGAAGCGGACAGAGTATCTAGTGGATAGGGGTCCTAGGTAAGTTATACTCTAGGTCAAAAGAAATTTCTAATAACCTAATTCCCTATAACCATGGCTCTGATACCAACCTGTGACACCCTGACCGGAGGCGGAAACGTCGAGGGCATCACGAAACTTGATAGAATGCATATGAGCACATGGTGGTTAAATTAAAGTTAAAATATGATTAAGTTGATTGGTAGGATTGCATTCACATCCAAACTAGTACATAACAACTATAACACATTGTTCACAAAAGTCTTGTTTTTATTTAGTTAAGGCACTTGTCTTGAGCAATCCTATGTGATCCTTGCAAAAGCTAACTTCAAACAATCAACACCTGAAACATATGTTAAAAATAAACGGGTCAACAAACGGTTGAGTGAGTTCATAGGTTTTGGTTAGTTTGGTAATAAACAAATAATGTGATAATAAAAGTTCAACAATGTGGTACTTGATGTAACTTAGCAAAAGAACGATACAAGTATGCTGTGTGTAACATTCAAACCTTGTAGACGTAAACACGGTATTGATCAACCAAACTTCCAAAATTTGCAACAAATGTGAACAACAACAGCAACAACAACAACAACAATGAGTGTGAAGTAGGGTGGGGCGTCACCCCTATAGCGCTATAATGTACCGATGGGCTTGTACGGAGTTAATGAATGTATGCGTTAAGCAACAAGTATCATGGAAGTAAACAATCAAGATAACCACAAAAATGCAATTGAGTTTGTATCACATTATTACATATGTTTCACCCCGAAAATATTGTAAAACAAAAAGTGGGGACTATGAACTCACCTTGTTTGCGAAATAAATCCCAAACAAATATGTAGATAGGAGTTTGCAGGAACAAGTCTTTCCACGCTACTCTATAACATGCATGAAACAAACACATATGGAACATAGCATCAACAAGGGCAACACTGTGATTTTGTATAAACGGGTGACAAGGTTTTGTGTTGTACGGTTTGACAATCTGTTTGGGGAACACTTGGTAAATTGATAAATTTAAGAAGTGTTTATATAAAATACTAAGTTATACAAACAATAAGTATGATATTATTATGGAAAATTGGTATTTAATAAACTAACCTTTGCCCAGTTGGTAAATAATAATCCAACCTACAGAACTGGTATATAATAATCCTACCTATCAACATGTTGGCACTCAATGGACCTCCGTTAGTTTTTTTTTAACTGAAGTTAGTTTTTAAGTTTTATTTTTTACACAAACAGTCCCTGTAGTTGTAATTTACTAGTTTTAACTATGAGTTAATAGCCAAAATGGTCCCTGAGGTTAATAGCACCACCACCACCACCACCGCCACCGCCACCGCCACCGCCACCACCACCACCGCACCGCCACCACCACCACCGCACCGGCACCGCCACCGCCACCACCACCGCCACCGCCACCGCCACCACCGCCACCGCCACTTAACGAATTGGTATTTAATAAGGAATGATCGACAGTCAATGGAACATTGGCAGGATATTTTGCAGAATTCAAGCTTCTTAACGAGTTTATGAAACTATTAGCCACTTGAGTTGCGTTTTGAGGAGGTGGAGTAACAAGTTTAGTAGCGGAAGAAGAAAGGGTACCAGAGTAATGTAGAGATGCGGTGGCGGTAACATTATCAACCGCGATTGGTGCATCCATAAATGTTGATGCAGCAACTAGATACTTGCCGGCTCTTTGAGTAGCGTTCACAAGTACGTTTGTGATTTGTCCAGGTGCTATTAGAATGGTATCTGTGGTAAAGGGTTTAACATAAGTTGCATCTACCTCAACCACCATGAGCTTATGCCCGGCAATCCTAAAAAAAGCTCTTCATTTAGTGCAGCATTGACGATTCTTAGCATGTATGTCTTTCCTTGATCCACTGGTACTTTGAAGCCACCTGATATAACATATTTGATTATATATTATGATTGAATTGAGCCCAAGCACTTTTGTAATCTTTTCAATGATCGAGTAAATACAGACAGTTATGCTATATTAATTAGATTGTGAATTTAAATGCCTTAAATAATAAAAACTTTAGCTAGGGATTATTAGATTGTGCTGTGGCGGTGGTGGTGGTGGTGGTGGCGGTGCGGTGGTGGTGGTGGTGGCGGCGGTGCTATGGCGGTGGTGGTGGTGGTGGCGGTGGCGGTGATGGTGGTGGCGGTGGTGGCGGTGGTGCTGTGGCGGTGGTGGTGGTGGTGGTGGTGGTGGTGGTGGTGGTGGTGCTATTAACCTCAGGGACCATTTTGGCTATTAACTCATAGTTAAAACTAGTAAATTACAACTACAGGGACTGTTTGTGTAAAAAATAAAACTTAAAAACTAACTTCAGTTAAAAAAAACTAACGGAGGTCCATTGAGTGCCAACATGTTGATAGGTAGGATTATTATATACCAATTCTGTAGGTTGGATTATTATTTACCAACTGGGCAAAGGTTAGTTTATTAAATACCAATTTTCCATAATAATATCATACTTATCAAACATGAACCAAAACTAAATTAAAGTTACAGAAACAATGAACAGGTGACAATATACCGAAATGTTGAAGAAAAGAGGTCCGGTATCGGCTGGGTCGTGCTTCCGGCTAAGTCCGGCGATGTAAGTCCGGTGAACCAGTTGCAGGTTCGAAAACAGAATGATTTCGATATGTTTTGTGAGTTTAAAAGGTGTGTGAAGGTTGCAGGAACTTATAACAATGTTCAATTGGTTCAAAAACAATCGAAAACAAACAAATTCGATTCCCACTAAAAATATTTTTAAACATTTCCGATTTCAGAAACATTCTTGCATGGTTTGGTGAAATTGAAGTGTTGGACGGTTTCAAAATGTCGAGGAGAACAAGCAAGTGTGATAATCGATCAGTGTGCATTGTCTGTTTGTGTTTTACACTGATTTTCGGCGATACAAACGGTAATAACCAGTTTGAATCTAAGTTATAAGATCAGTCCCTGGTTTTTCTGAGTTAGTCATAACAGGTCCCTCATATTTAACCAAAGAGTCTAACTAAGTTAGTTGTTTAATAAGGAATCCTTTATAAAATGTTTAATTGGGTTAATTAATCCGGTTAAATAACTTTGAAATTCGACAAGTATGGTCCTTGGACTTGTTAACTGAACTAGTTAACTGAGTTAGTGTTTAAACTTGAATTCCTTTTATAAATTTTTACCCAGTTAGGGTTTTTAACTGAAAATCAGTTTCAAAAATGACAAGAATAGTCCCTAGACTACAAGTTTGATAAAATGACCGAATGGTCCTTGGACTTTAAAATTTAAAAATATAAGTTTATTTATTTTATATAATATAAGTTTCTAAAATTACATTTTAGTCCCTAAACTTTTAAAAGTTTTAAAAACTTGTATTTTTATTTATAAAACTAGTTAAAAAAAATGTCATAAAGGACCCTAAACTTTATAGTTTTCAAAAATTACACTTTTAACCCGAACTTATAAAATTTCAAAAATGACAATTTAGTCCCCGGACTTTTGTATTTTCTAAAAGTGACGGTTTTAGTCCTCGGGCTTAAAATCAAAGTTTTCGAGCAAGTTTCAAGGAATGATAATTTGGTCCCTAAACTTATACTTTCACATAATGACACGTTAGGTCCCTGTAACTAATGTAACCTTGTTTTTAAGCATGAAACTTATTTAAATTTGTAAATGTTCACATGTTTGGGCCGGTAAAACTTGTAAGAGCATAAGCAAAGCAAGAATCAAGCAAAAATGCATCTCAAAATGCGATGTGTGTATCAAACAAGTACATGTTAGAAAATCAAGGTTGTTACATACCGGGAGCTGAACAAGCTGACGATCAAGAATAGATATCCTCTGCCAAGAATTGATGATCTGTTTGATCAACTGCAAGGTTCAAGCTTTTACTCAAAGATCGATTTGCGATCTGGATACCATCAGTTAAGGATACAAGAGGAGAGTATCCCGAAGACAGCCTTCAGAACTCGTTATGGACACTACGAGTCCTTGTTATGCCGTTTGGGTTGACAAACGCACCTGCAGTCTTTATGGATTTGATGAATAGAGTTTGCAAGCCGTACTTGGACAAGTTCGTGATTGTGTTTATCGACGACATCTTGATTTATTCAAGGACAAAGGCAAAGCACGAACAGCATCTAAGAGCTATTTTGGAGCTGCTGAAGAAAGAACAGTTGTATGCCAAATTCTCTAAGTGCGAATTTTGGCTACGTGAAGTCCAATTTCTTGGACATGTGGTAAATGGAGATGGAATCCATGTGGATCCAACCAAGATCGAAGCGATCAAGAATTGGGAAACGCCAAAGACGCCAACCGAGATTCGACAATTCTTGGGTTTGGCTGGCTACTATCGAAGGTTCATTGAGGATTTTTCGAAGATCGCTCAACCATTGACGCTCCTCACCCAGAAAGATAAGAAGTTTGATTGGGGAATCAAACAGGAAGAAGCGTTTCAGCTGTTGAAGGATAAGCTCTGCAATGCACCAATCCTAGGACTACCGGAAGGTACTGACGATTTCATGGTATACTGTGACGCCTCGCGTCAAGGATTGGGTTGCGTGTTGATGCAACGCCAGAAGGTTATTGCTTACGCTTCACGTCAGTTGAAGGTACATGAGAAGAACTATACCACGCATGATTTGGAGCTAGGCGCAGTGATATTTGCTTTAAAGATCTGGAGACACTACCTATATGGTACGAAATGTACAATTTTTACAGATCATAAGAGCCTACAACACATATTCAACCAGAAGGAGTTGAATATGAGACAAAGACGATGGGTTGAGTTGTTAAATGATTACGATTGCGAGATAAAGTATCATCCAGGGAAGGCGAATGTGGTTGCCGACGCCCTAAGTCGAAAAGAGAGGATCAAGCCCATAAGGGTTAGGGCTTTAGAAATGATTATCCAAACCGATCTTTCCTTGCGCATTCATGCCGCGCAAAAAGAAGCTCTTAAGGAAAGAAATCTTGAAGAAGAATATCTCTGTGGGATGGAGAAGCTATTGGTGCCAAACGAGGAAGGAACGTTATGTTTTGAGAAAAGGATTTGGGTTCCTATGTCTGGTGGTTTAAGGAAAGTTGTTTTTGATGAAGCTCACAAATCGCGGTACTCTATCCATCCAGGAGCGGATAAGATGTACCAAGATCTCAAGAATTACTATTGGTGGCCTAGGATGAAGGGCGATGTTGCTGTTTATGTGAGCAAGTGTCTAACGTGTGATAAGGTGAAAGCGGAATACCAGAAGCCTTCAGGACTTCTGCAACAACCTGAGATTCCCAAGTGGAAATGGGAACAAATCTCCATGGATTTTATTACAAAGTTGCCAAGAACGCCAAGAGGCCATGACACTATCTGGGTAATAGTGGACCGATTAACGAAGTCAGCGCACTTCTTACCTATCAGGGAGAAGGATAATACGAGCAAGTTGGCTGAAATTTACATGAGAGAAATCGTCACGCGCCATGGAGTACCTCTCTCGATCATCTCTGATAGAGATGGACGTTTCATATCAAGGATTTGGCAATCCTTCCAAGAAGCTTTTGGCTCACAATTAAATCTGAGCACTGCATTTCAACCTCAGACCGACGGTCAAAGCGAGCGGACTATTCAGACCTTGGAAGATATGCTGAGAGCATGTGTTATGGATTTGGGCGGTCGCTGGGATAAGCATTTGCCACTGGTCGAATTTTCATACAACAACAGCTACCACACCAGTATTGGAGCCGCGCCATTTGAAGCTCTTTACGTACGCAAGTGTCGATCACCCCTATGCTGGGCTGACGCAGGTGATAGGCAGCTTGTTGGTCCCGAAATCGTCCAAGAGACGACAGACAAGATTGCGCAGATTCGAAAACGCATCGAAGCAGCTCGCGAAAGACAGAAAGCCTATGCAGATCCAAACCGGAAACATTTGGAATTCCAAGTTGGGGATATGGTTTTATTGAATGTTTCACCCTGGAAGGGTGTGGCACGCTTCGGAAAGCGTGGGAAGTTGAATCCGCGTTACATTGGCCCTTTCAGAATTTTGGAATGAATAGGGCTAGTAGCATACAAGCTGGACTTACCTGCTGAACTGAATGGAGTTCACGATACATTTCATGTATCCAACCTGAAGAAAAGTCCAACTCAAGATACCGTTGTCATTCCCACCGACGACATTCAAGTTGACAACACGCTCCATTTCGTTGAAGAACCTGTTGAGGTTACGGATTGGAAAGTAAACAAGACCCGCCAGAGCAGTGTCAAGCTCGTCAAGGTTCGTTGGAATGCCAGACATGGTCCTGAATACACCTGGGAGCGTGAGGACCGGATGAAAGAGAAATACCCCCACCTATTTCCCAAGAACCCTGCTTCTAAAAGCAGAACTTAAAATTTCGGGACGAAATTTTTCTAACAGGGGGAGAATGTGACAACCCTCACTAAACCAGGTATCCGTACGACTTAATTAATAATTAATTACTGCTTTATTACTGTGCTTACTTGAACTTGTGGATAAACTGCTACTTGAACGCTGATACATGTACTTACTTGCATCATACTTTACTTGCTGTCATTCCATGTTTTGCTTACAGCACCTTTGTGACAACCTTGATGCACCAAAAG
>JARYGA010053656.1:0-27698 GCA_030545235.1 Helianthus tuberosus
AGTTTTAGGATTTAGGGTTTAGCTTTAGGGTTTAGATTTAGGGTTTAGCTTTAGGTTTAGCCTTTAGGGTTTAGCTTTTAAGGTTTATAGTTTAGATTTTACGGTTTAGCTTAGGTTTTAGCCTTATTTTTTTAGCTTTAGGGTTTAGAGTTTAGGAGTTAGGATTTAGGGTTTAGGGTTAAGAGATCTTAGTTAGGGTTCGACGAGCCGGTTCCAACGCCGTTGGAATGAGTCCAATCGGAGTTCGTTTGAGTCGGTTCCCCGCTGTTCCTCACTTTTTTAGTGTTCCCCAATGAACCTTCCCCTATATATATATATATATATATATATATATATAGGGTGGGAGTTGGCTACAAAGTCAACTTTTCCTACAAAGTGTAGGAAGTGTTCTAAGAGTAACATGTGACATTTAGGGTTTTTGTATTAAAGGGCATAAAGGTAATTCATTAATTAATTCTATTTTTAGAAGATATATCTTTTAAACAATAAAATGTTATTTTTATGGAAACTATATATCAATTAACTATTCAAAATCAGCAGTTACATCCTTCATATCCACGATGATTCATCCGAAGTTTGAAACGTAAAACACATTAATTATCTCTTGACGTTGTGTTTTATCACTTGATGGTTTTCTTCGCATTGTGTAATATCAATTTTCACAATTAAACACACATCTCACACATTTCGAAACATAAAACACATTCATTATTTCTTGACGTTGTGTCTTATTAGTTTTTCGGCTTCTTTACATTGTGTTATATCAGTTACCACAATTAAACATGACCCTCACACATAAAACACACCAGTATCTAAAATAAACAACATAAAACACACCAGTGTCTGACTCGATATAGACACCGGTGCCTGAAATATACAATATAAAACACACATGTGTCTGATTCGATGTAGACACAATATAAAACACACCAGTGTCTGATCCCACGATTAACAACTTAAACGAGGAATCATTAATCTTGTTTTTTAAGTATAGAAGATGATAAGTGTGAGAGAGAGAGAGAGAGAGAGAGAGAGAGAGAGAGAGAGAGAGAGAGAGAGAAGTTTTCAAAACTTAAGGAGTGATTTTATTGAATGATAGTTACTTGCTATTTTTAAATCCTGCCAAATGACTCTTTTGTCCTCCATCAATTAAATCAATCCTTATTTAAAACATAAATATTACTAAAATGCCATCAAGATGATCTGTACCATTAAAAACACTCATCCAATGGTCCAAAACACTTCCTACACTTTGTAGGAAAACACACTTTGTAGAGGAACCTCAACCTATATATATATATATATATATATATATAGAAATTATAATGTACAAAACTCCTTAACGTACGTTAACGTACGCGACAAGAATACAACGTGCATGATTAACATATAACGTGCGTGATTTGTATGATAAAGGCTCCCATGCATGATTATAAGGGCTCCCATGCGTGATTTTTGGCTCCCATGCGTGATTATCACAAAACCAACGGATCCATGCGTTATTAGGGCTCCCATGCGTGATTACATCCCTGATCTGATGGTTACGGGCGTCGCGTACGTGAAGTAGGATAAGGCCTTTTGTATGTTAACTGCTCCCTATATATATATATACATACATAGGGGAAGGTTCAAATGAGAACCACTTTTATTGTGAAAACTAAAAAATTAACTAAAAAAAGCCTAAAAAACACACCAAAATTTTATTTTTTAATTTTTTTTATTAAAAATCGCTATTTTTTATATAAAAAAAACTTTTAAAAAAAAAACAATTTGTAGTACACATGTGTAGTATTACACATGTGCACTACAATTTTTTTTATGTTTTTTGAAATTTTTTTTATATATAAAAAAAGCGAAAATTGCTATGCAAAAAAAAAATTGGAATTTTTTTTTGGTTTTTTTAATTAGTTTTCGAGTTTTCGCGATAACTAGTGGTTTTCATTTGAACATTCCCCTATATACATATATGTATCTATCAACATGTACTGCTGATAGGTATGACTATATTTGTGCAAAACATAATATGAGCAACAAAAGATGCCTATACAATTAATTGGTTCTGTGATAATTATATCTGAACATGTTTGTAATTCAGATGTTAAGGGAAATAACATATAATCATGAAATTCAGGCTGGTAATGAAAATTCTTTGGATAAAAGCACTATAGAAAACATAATAGCTCAAGGAATATTGAATGTCGTACCTTCGATCATTGAAGCTATTAAAATTTCTGTGCCTATAAACGAGAATCCTACTCCCCACTGTAGGCATACTCATCACTTCAAACCTAACCACAGTATCCATGGAGGTCATGATATTCGTATCAAAACTCCATCTTCCAAACGAAAGAAAACCACAACCTATAGTTACTCTTATAAGGAATTCCACACCGATAAATCATATAAGGACAAAGGGATTAAACAAGCAATCACACAGCCTACTGGCAACAACTATAATAAAAAGCACGCAAGAAAACGCCATTCTAAGAAGACACTCCACTGTAACTTCTTCAAGAAGACTGGACATACAGAGGAAGAATGTAATGGAAAACTAATGTATGTTACAAATGCGGAGAACCGAGTCACATCCGTCACTACTGCCCGAAACTATCTAAGGCACCAGACAACGAGGATAGAAACCCAGTTGAAGCTAAAGAAAACACATAAACACCGGAAGCCACAACGACTTTTAAAGTAAGCACCCTTATGTTTTGTTTGTACTAAATTACTAGTTGACTTTCGATTCCAATCAAAGTTTTATAATAAAAGGTCTTTATTTCTCTATCATAAGACCAACACTCATTTTCTCATCCCTTGACAAATTCATGTGTTGCACGTACATTGCTTGTTATGCATGTGATGTTACTTCAAAAGATCTTTTATCCACAAGCTCGGATCCTATTTCGTCATACTCCTTTCTGACAATCCCTATGAATGCAAAAACATTGACTCTTGATATCAAGTCAACAGATTTCTTGGAAAATCCCTGTCCTTTCCAAAGTTACTTTCCGGATTTTTATTGTAACCATTTCTTGTCAATACATATATCCATCATTGGAATGTGTTTAAACCAAGCTCAATTGTTTGAACTTGTTCACAATATACGTTCAATTCAAGATCCTATATGATGAATTGAGATCATCATATTCAAAGTAATCTTAACATTTGTTTGAATTATAGTAGACTTGTTTAAAGTCTTCAACTCCAACAAATCTCGACACATTGCGATGTCATTTTCTTTGAAATTTGAACTTATTTTACTTTCCCACCTGAGGTACAAAGGTATCTATCTTTCTGTTGATTCATTGCCCTAAATTAGTCTTAAATACAAGTATGTGTTAAGATAAAGGTACCTAAATTGCTATTCTAATGTACCTCTAACATTTTTTCATCTATGATCAATCCTACGATATTCATTTTACTTGAACACCCTATCTTTTGAATATCCAGATTCACTTCATTGAAACTTTCAATGGATTTCGACAAAGGTGAATTCATTCGATCACCATAATTATTGAATTCTTTCAATCATTACAAACACCCTGCGATGTCTGTATAAATTTGTAGCCTGTGCTAATAGTAAACCCTAATCATATCAATTCATATGTCATTTGTTCGACTCATCATTCAAGTAATCTTGATACAATTATGTATTAAGACAATGATACACTAAATTCTATTATATCATCTGGTGTATCCCTGCCATTTAAATAAACGTCACTAATATCTGGTTTGATCATTGACAAATCATTTTTCATACTTCTATTTTCAAATTGAGACTATTGATTCAGAGTTTTCCTCAATTGACAATCAAAATAAGTTCCCTTTTGGCATTGAATCCTATTGTTTCTAAAAAGTCATTTACCTTTGATACTTATGTCTCGATTGATTTATGAAACTCAGTCACCTTGATAATCGTATCATTTCACCTCAATTTATGAAATTAATTGAAACATTTAAGTTTCTCATTTTCTTCTATGTCTTTAGAGAAATATCACTCATGATTCGTCTGCTCAGCACTTTTTAAGATTTCATACATACATCATTCCTGTGATTTCCTCTGGCAGTTGTAGCTGCTAAGCTACGAATCCTATTCTTCTAAATAAATGATCCAACATACCTGGAACTTGACTTCCCTCTTTTAACAAATCTAACTACCCCTTTCCATAGAGAAACTTTAAACAAAACCTTATCTCCCACTTGAAAGGTTTTCATCTGTTATCTACGTAACTCTTTTAATAATCTCGTATTACTTTAACTTGAATTATCTTGTCTATTGTTTCTTGCACTATCTCGAGTCCAGATAAGTTGCTTTTTTTCCAAATTTTTGCCCAACAAATAAGGGTTCGGAACTTCCGTCCACTAAATGCTTTCAAAGACACTTTGATACTGTTTTTACTAACTTAGAAACGTGACATAACTCTGAGGAAATATCATAACCCAAATCTCGAGGACGAGATTTAAAATAAGGTGGGGAGGATATAACAACCCTCAAGAAACACCCCTAAACGCTCCTAAATACATCCTGTATACGAAAAACGGACCCAAATAACCTTTATATTAATAAATAACAAATAAACTAGGTCACTCGCGGGCCGCGACCTAGTTAGCAGAATCCGTCGCGTGGCGCGAGGCCTAACCTTGCCGGACACATAATGTTGACACGTGTCGACACGTGTCGAGACCACACCCGGTGACTCAGCAAGCCTAAACCGCCCTACAGTTCCTCGCGGGCCACGAAGGAAGAAGAAGCTCTTGCGGGGTGCAAGAGACTTCTGTTTCAGCTATAAAAGGGTCGAGAAGCAGCATTTCAATCTGTTCAATTTTCTTTCTTTCCTCTCAATTCCTGTAGGCAGAAATTCTAGTCAAATACCCCCTAACAAGCAAAGCTCTGCCTCATTGTAAGTATTATAACCCCCGGTTACGTATTAGTTACGTTGCCCAATTGATCTAGTGCTCCGTAACTCATGTCAAGGCTTTGCCTGACTCAGTTGTTGGAGTTCTGTCTTGGGGAGAGTATAGCTAATATAAATTGGGTTATTATACTAACGCGTGTGCATTGTTTAATTCAATATTTTATAACCAAGAAGTCACAAGGAAATACCTAAATTAGCAATGTGAGTTTATCCTCTTTTTTGTAAATCCTTTTTGTTAGTAATCTCCTTTTTGTGTAAATCTTTTTGTGAGTAATTCCACTTTTCACAAACTGTTTTTACAAAACCTCAAATATTTAAATTATATTTCACAGTGATTGAGTATTTATAATTCTACAATTATCGTCAGTATGTTGGGGTTTTGTATACAAATTTGTTACTACACTGTGAGTAGTAACATTACCACCAGTCAGGATTGACAATACCGTGGGTGGTAATTAAAGTAGATGTAAACAAATGTAATTGTTGGATTGCCCTCAATGCTGTAAAATGATAAAACTTGTTTTGATTAAACTGGGATTCACTCGCCAGTATTTCTTGCTGATAAAATGTTTTAAACATGTGTTTCAGGTAACGTAGTATGAAGCCAATAAAAGCCAGCTGGAGAGCACTGAAGGCTTAGAAAAGTGGCCATAAAAGTTACCTAGATAAAAAGAAGAATTGTTTTCATTAATTAGGGTTTATCCCTATAAATATATTATAAATAAAAGTCGGATTTTGTTCCACTTGTTTATTATAAATGTATTATCAGAAAAATTTGGGTTGTATCCCATTTATCAATTCTAAACATTTTGGTGTTTAACTCTGATAAAAATATTTCCTAACTACGGTCCTGAATAAACTTTCCGCTGCTAAATTCATAAACACCGATACCATCTGAATGACTCGCGGCTCCCGCTCCCGGGGTGGGGTCGGGGCTGTGACACTTTACAAGTTCATACTTCACATAATGTGAGCTTAGCATGGATCTTTCAAGATCTAACATCATACTTGCTAGATCATGTTTTAAATCATCATCTAGCAAGCTTTTATGTGGTGTCTAACACCATACACTTAAGAAATCAACAAGCAAGTTCATCACACATCTTAAACAACTTAGATCCTTATGATTTTGAGTTTTATTCTTATGTTCATCTTCTTGATTTAGTGTGATCTTTAGATTTTTAGTTATATATACTCTTTAACCACTAAAACAAGATGTAAAAATGTGATCAAGAACACTTACTACTAGCACAATGGCTTGGGATGAACAAGATGATGAAGATGATGAGAAAGGTGGTTAATAGCTCCTAAATGTGGTCCTTCAACTCCTTTTGCTTGCAACCTTCTTAACTAGCCTTGATTCACCTTAGAACACCCTTGGATTATGTTGGAAGATGAAGAAAAAATGGAGATGGAATGGGGGTGTTTGGGCCGTAGTTATGGAGGAGAAGGAGGAGGTTTGTGTTTTGAATTTTTGATGTTGGAAATGTAGAGATTATGTTGGGATATGGTGGCTTATAACATTCTTGCAACTTAATCCTCCATAATATAATCATTTTAACCATCATTTAACAAACCAAGTTAGGGGACAACATGAGTGCTTGTGGGGCCCTCATGTTTGACCGTCCACAAGGGGGGTATCTAGTTGGGTTTTTAAGTTAGTTAGGTTATTTAATTAGAATTTTAGTGTTTAGTTAGGGGTTAAGTGTGTTTAGGGATTTTTGATGTGCAATAAGGTGTTTATTGATAACAACTAGTCTTATGACATTAAAACAATGCTTCTAGTTTATTTTTGGTGTTTCGGGTAGTGCCCGGTTATTTGTTCGGTTGTCGGTTCGTTAAGGTGCTAAATTGCGCAGTTTTGTGAGTTATGAGGTACTTTTTATGACAGTTTGCATTCCCGACACTTTACAAGTTATTCTGGACATCTAAACCTTATTTCTGCATAGTATTTTGCTGTTTATTTGCTGATTTTTTCTGAATTCTGCAGAATTCTGCATTTAGAGTGTGTTTCGGGTACTTTTTAGTGTTTATTCGTCACTCGGAAGGCAGTTTCATAACCCTTACTTTCCTACATAGAGTTCTAGTATAAATTTTGGTTCTGAGCCTCAATCTGTGTCTTAACATGATGTAACTAAAATATGATTTGAAATCTGCATACACCTTATTTCATATAAAAATGTCAAGGAAGAATTCATCCGAAATAGCTCCGAAAGCCTGTCTCTGATGAAAACTTATACTCATGATTTAATGATATTATTGGAAATCGGCCAGCACCTCATTCCACATATCACACCCCGACCACCTTAAAACAACGAAACCGCGGCGGAAACGTCGGGGAGTGGAGCAACATAATTATTGTTTCATAACCATGGATGTAAAAGTTTCGTTTTATTTAGTTATTAAACATTAAACATTGTCTTTGAAACAGTACAAACAAGTTAAACATAGTCTATCATTGTTATTTAGTCACTAAGGCCTCATCCAGTCCTAAGTGAGCATGCATCCTAGTAATCAACATCATCAATCACCACCTGAAACATATGTGAAAATAAGGTCAGCAAACAAATGCCGGCGAGTACATAGGTTTTGTGAGAGTGTCAGATTCATCGCTCGTTTACATGTTGCAATACCTCGTTAGACTATAAAAGTCGACAGTTGAAAACCTTGTTTGAAATGTGTTTGGTAATGCAATATGATTAACCAACTCAAAATAAGTTGGTTATAGTTTATAAAATCTCGTTGCCATGAATCTTAACCCAAAACCTTTGTTTAAGTAAACCAAATTGTAAATCATTCTCGTAATAAAGCTCGTATGGTTTATTTCGTTCAGAAAACATCATTAATCGTTATTGTTTTGAAATCATTCGTCTAAGTGAACTAAATAACGCCACGGAATATAATATGATAAAAACACTTATATATAAGAAGTACCAGCGGCGTATCTACCATGCTTTTATCACATTATACCCGTCCCGTTATCTAAACACTAACCAAAAACCAATCGTTCGTTCAATTCGTTTAACTTGTTCAAATCGTTCCAATCGTTTATTCGTTTCAATCGTTCAATCGTTCAAAATCGTTCAATCGTTCAATCGTTCAGATCGTTCTCGTTTTAATCGTGAAAACTACTTTTGGTCGTCTCGTTTATAACATTCAAACCTTCGTAACTCCTCCATCGTTCAACTCGTATTAACAAACCACCAAAGGGTAAGTTAACAATCGTCAGATTCAGTCGTTACCCACATAACCCCCATACATAACCAAGGTGGTAGTCCGATAACGGGATTTGTCAGATCCTCTGGTACCATAACCTAGTACTGGTCGGTTCGGCCAAAATTAATGAATGTCATTCGTTATGTAAATACGTCCAACAAATTCGTTCACATTATCGAAATTGTTATGTTTAATATAAACCATTGTATTCGTTTTTGAAAACATCGAAATCGTTTAGCATATATGAATCACCCCAAAATAATTGAAAACAGTAAAATAGGGGAACTATGTACTCACATCGAATTGGAAGTATCCTCAATCTAATGAACTTAACAAAGCTCAGCAAACCAAGGAAATCAAGTGGAACCTAGTAATCGGATCGCTAAGTTAATAAATCGATACCTAAATCGGAAGATCGGATAGAATGAGGTTTTGTAAACCAAATGGGTATTGGAACACATGTGATATGGTTTAACAAAGGCTACATTCTAAATCGGAACCTATCCTAAGTGCTTACGACCCGTTACGACCCATTAAGGTAGCTTACGCTATTTTAACGCGTCGTTCACGCGAATGCGAGTTCGAGATGCCTAACTAGTCCTATGACAAGTATTATATGCCCTAACATGTTTAAATATGTTGCATAATCAGTTTAAGTGACAAAATTTAGGTTACATATGCTTAATTACCAATTATGCATGAAAAGGGCATTTTGGTCATTTACCTAAGACATATAAACTACCTATCATAAAACTAATTAAACTAAGTGACCATAAGGTATAACCTCGAAAGGTTATTCCCTATACAACTATGGTCACAAAACATGCTTGGTCGGATCCTAACATTCGACCAAACGGGTCGGGTTCGAAAGTCTAAGCGGTTGTTTAGACCGCTTATCTTACGACCTTAAACAAGCACTAGACTAAAAGTGACGAGTTAAACATGTTAAAACATGTTTAACTAAGTTAGAAAACATGTTTGATATCAAAACAAAGTGTTTTGATACCCGAAAATAGCTTCGTTGCAAAATACGTTTAGACACGTATTTTGACCGAAACTTTGACTCGTCACTTCGACTAAACAACGTGGTAATCAGTAGGTATATTCACAAGGGGCTATAACCATCGTGATTACGCTCACGTTGCAAAGTTCAAACGAACTTTGTGTTGACCATTGATTGGTCAAGCCAGAAAGTCAAACACTTTTTAACTTTCATGCTTGAAATGTATGAACAAGCATGAAGGAGACTTACAAAAGGTCAAAGCAAAGATCAAGAACAAAGAAAACCAGAAAATGAATCCTTCAACCAAAGGGGTAGCTTCACTAATCAGATGAGAGCTGATTTGAAATGGAATGAACAATGAATTCTTCAAAAACCCAAGCTATATATAGTAAGTTTGGATCATTTGGATTATTCCAAGTGTTATGAAGCTCAAATCCTGACCCTACACTTGTTATCTATGACAACCCTAATAATTCCATGTATCCGTATGATTTATTAATGATAATTAAAGTGCTTGATAACTGTGTGGAATCATTTAACTGCTTTCTAATTTTTGTGTTATACTTACATGTGCATGTTAAGATACTAGTATTATACAGAAAAGTTACTAAATAGTCCGGTATGTTTCCTTAGTGTTGAGAATTAAAAATGTTACAAAAATATATATATAGGACACCTTACGGATTAATTACGCACTTTAATGGAACAACACCGAACCGAACAACCGGACTTTACCCGGAACACTAAAATATTGCAAGAAACATTGTCCTTACTTTTCTGAGCTGGTTATGGTTCCCGAACAATTAAACTATCTATATAAAGCATCCTACACACTAAACATTAGATATTACCTTTAACCTTCCACTAGTTAAATTATTTACCATTCAAATTACACTTAACCCCCCCCCTCCCATGCTAGTGAATGGTTGTGGGTGGCCCCACCACAATCCTTATAAGAGTTCTCTAAATCTTCACTAATCCCCCTTGGATTTGATGAAGATATTGTAGTGTACTTCCTAAACATAATATCTAGTGGACAAAGATGTTGAAGGATTATAAGAACAAAGTGACCACTTCATCTTCTCACCACCACAAACCTCCTTCTCCTCCCCCTCACTTCAGCCGAACATCCTCCCCATCACCACCACATTTTCGGTTTTCATTCTAGCGATCCAAGTGTACTTCTAGGTGCTACAAGGTGTTCATCGAAGCTCGGCGTGTTCGGAAGTTGAAGGACCGCTCTTGTTTTCTTTTATCCACCACTTTTCTACACTCAAACTCCCCTAGCCTTGTGCTAGTGGTAAGCACTTAGATCCTTTCATTTTACATGATTGTTAAGTGGTTAATGATGTTTAAAGATCAAAAAGATAGGAACTCTAAAGAACCATAAACAAAGTCTTAAACAATCAACTAACTTTGTGATGAAGTGATGTTAATATGAAGTTGGTTTGATTCTTGTTGATTACTTGATGATTTACTTGTTAATATTGATGTTTGATGTCGTTGTGATCACTAAACTTGTTAACGGAATCAATCGAACACAAGTTAGAAAGCCAAAAGGCTGAAAACAGTTTCTGACCAAGCTTTTACAGCCAACTTCAGTTGGCTGTAACAGAACATTAACAAACGAAAAATGTATTTTCTAAAGTCTAGATTTATGTATTATGAAATACGGTTCTAATGGCACTGGAATCATAATTTTTGGACTTCGTTTGCTATTTTTAAAGTGTCGTTTTGTAACAGCAGCTGGAGCTGCATTTTTTCTGCTGAAAATATGCGTTCTGTTTTAAGTCATAACTTGAATTATGTGTAAAGTTAGATCATGAAATTTGTACTGTAGATGACCACCGATGTATTTATAATTCTCTCACTGGAATTTCATAAATCGGACTCACTATGAATTTTAAACAAATTATTCCGTGGACTGCAGTCAGAAAAAGATAAATCTGATTTCAGTATGGAAAATGATTTTTTATAAAATATTGGTAATGAACTGGACCCCGATATTTTTACACAATAATATTTGGATCATTTATGATATTCTGAAAAAATTTGAGAATTTTTGGAATAAGTTAACTATTTTATTAAAATGCCCGAAAACAGCCCAGTTTTGGATATTTAAGTTGAAATAACATAAGTAGTAATTTGCGTGTCTAAATGTCGGGTATGTTATCTGTGAATGATCTAACATGTTATATGTCAATAAAAGTGTTATGTGCAATATCGTATGTTTATTTATGAATGGGAATAGATGGGAAATTTATATGGGCATAAACCGTTAAAGTAATGCATGTTATGTGATAGATACGTGTAGCAACTTTGTGCTCTATTTGAAAGCCACTAAATGACTAACTGGTAATCATATTAGGACGTGATTGACCGACCTTGACTGTTAGCTATATTTGAGAATCTAACTGAGCAAACCGAGGTGAGTTCACACTTTCTACAAGGCATGGGATTCCCGGTGGTTTGGGAATGGGTTAAGGAATTAAAACTAAATCTACATATCCCCCTTGGGAAGATATGTACGGCCATCCTCCATAGATAGGATGCCATTATTAATCCTACGAATTCTCCTTGTGCAGAATACGTACATTCGTCCTCCTTGTGTAGGACAACAACCTTAAAACTAGCTAGACAAAACTCTATCATGAAGTCCCTCAATTTATATCGACTTAATCGCCCAGGCCAATGGCGAGCGGGTCATTAGTTAATAGCGTTATTAGGTTTAACAAACCTGACACCGTGCCGTTCGGACGGGCGTGTACTAATGGACTATGGCAAACTGTCAGTGATGATAGACGCTGATGTAGGGCACAACTTATTTGCGTAGTAGTCGATATCATACCGTCTAGTAGTTCACATGGGGAAAGCCCCCACTAATTATGGATATGGTTTGGGTAATAAAGAAGGAACTGGTTAAACATACTTTCAAATTTGGGGTAACCCCCACAGCAATTAAGCCAACGAAAGTCAAACCACGTTTTCGGAAATAAAACTAAACAACTAACCGTGAACTCACTCAACTTTGTTGTTGAGTCGTTGTTACATGCCTTACAGGTCGCTAGATGCTTATGGAGCTTGCACGAAGAGGAGGTTGTTGTGGGATGCGGACTGTTATGTCCCATGCTTATTAATTAAACTTATGGAATTTATGATTTGGGTCTTAAAACTTATGAACTTATGTTTTAAACTTACGTTTTATGCTTCCGCTGTTAACTTAAAATTGGTTACTGTCTTATGGTCACCAATTGTATTGCGGTGGGTTTTACTTACTTAACTTCGTTGTTCAATATGATTGGTGGCTCGATCCTGGTCATGTCACGCCTCCAAGCGGTGATACTCCGCATGGTGGATTTTGGGGGTGTGACAGATTGGTATCAGAGCCATTGGTTATAGCGAACTTGGTTTTAAAAAGGGGAAAAGCTTTTTTGATAAAACCAGACTATAACATGTACAGTGCTCAACGATCCACAACGACGCTTCGCTCCACGTGCAAGACTCAACATTCTAGGTGATATGATTTATGTTTATATATTACCTACTTGTTAGTTACATGGTACATTGTTCATGACATGCATTAGTTAATGTGATAATTGCTATTTGAACCTTGTGTGCTTACTCTCTTTTGTCACTCCACACTTACCCACTTTTGCGACACCCTTCTTACATGAGTCCCTTCGATGTGAAGATCATGAGCGGACGTCTCGACATGACCCAGGGTCAGCTGACGACCTTGATTAATGAACGGATTGCTGAAGCCTTAGCAACCCAATCAGGGAGTCAACCCATGCACTCTCAAACACGCATGGGCACCTTCACGGCGTTCCTGGAATGCAAACCTCCCACTTTTGACGGCACTGAAGGGGCAATCATCCTTCTACGCTGGATCCGAAGAATCGAATATACATTCGAAGAGAGTGAAAGCCCTGCCAGCAAACGAGTAGAGTACGCTACCAGCATGTTGCAAGGGGAAGCGTATTCTTGGTGGAACACACAAGTCCAGATGCTCGGATTGGTAGACGCGAATGCCACCCTCTAGAGCGACTTCAAGGATTTGATTAAGGAAGAATTATGCCACCTGAACGACATTCTGGAACTTAAAATAGAGTATTATGGTTTGAAGATGGAAGGATCAGAGATTGAGGCATACACAAAGAGGTCCAACGACTTGGCTGACTTATGTCCTAACTTGTCACGACCCATATCTAGACGAATCAAGCTGTACCTCAGAGGATTATTCCTGGAAATCCAAGGGTCTGTAATTGCGGCCAACCTTCCCACGATCCAGCAAGTCATTCGTTTGGCGCACCAACTCACCGATCAGGCGGTGGAAGAGGGCAAGCTGCCCAAGCGTGTTAGCACTACTGCTACTAGTGCTCCCAGCGATGATAAGCGCAAGTGGGATGGAAATTCGGGCAGGGGTTCCACTCCAGTATAGTCTCAGTCCCAGCGGCGAAAGACAGATGAACACAGGAGCCCCAGTCAGCAGTTTTCTGGAAAACAAGGTCAGGGTGGATACAGGGGAAATCACCCTAAGTGCAATCGATGTAGTTTGCACCACAACGGGCCGTGCAACAAGGATCGTTGTCAGAGATGTAACAAGCCTGGACATAAAGCTAGAGATTGCAGGAGCTCACGTCCTGTGAATCAGAATCGGCAACAGCAACCACAAGCTCCACAGATCCAACAGCAACAGCAGGGTAACAAGGAATGCTATCAGTGTGGTGCTAAAGGTCACTTCAAGAGAAACTGTCCCCAGTTGAACTGGAAACGGAACAACAACAACAATCGGGGGAACGGAAACAATAATGGGGGAAACAATGATGGCAATGGAGCCAGGGAACGTGCGTTCATGATTGGTCAGGGTGATGCAAGGAACGATCCCAACGTTGTGATGGGTAAGTTTCTTCTGGACGACTTCTTTGTTTCTATTTTAGTTGATTCAGGTGCCGATGTTTGATATGTGTCCCTGAGAGTTAGCCAGGTGCTTAAGCGTACCCCATTTCCATTAAAACACCAAATATGTTGTAGAACTAGCTAATGGTGAAAGCCTTAAGGGCACACACGCAGTTTAGGGTTGTAACCTCGTCTTAGCTGGTCAGACCTTTTCTATCGATCTTATTCCTATCGTACTTAGTAGCTCCAACGTTGTTATTAGGAAGGATTGGTTATTTCACCAGCAAGCGGAAATTCTTTGCAACGAGAAGAATGTCCGCATCCCTCGTTCTGGTAAAGAACCCCTCGTGATTCAAGGCGACAAGAGTAGTGCTGTCGTAGGCATTATCTCTTTCCTTAAGGCCCAAAAGTGTTTGCGAAAGGGCCACACTGCCACTCTGGCACTCGTTACTGACACACCAACGGAAGAGAAGGGAATTGAAGACATTCCTATTGTACGTGACTTTCCCGAGGTATTTCCTGAGGAATTGCCTGGTCTTCCGCCCCATCGTCAAGTTGAGTTTCAAATCGAGCTAGCTCCTGGGGCAGCGCCCATAGCTCGAGCACCATATCGACTAGCTCCGTCAGAACTTGAAGAACTCTTGGAAAAGGGTTTCATACGTCCTAGCTCTTCACCCTGGGGAGCTCCGGTGTTACTCGTGAAAAAGAAAGGCGGTACCTTCAGAATGTGTATTGACTACCGCAAACTCAACAAGGTAACTGTGAAGAATCGTTATCCTCTTCCACGTATTGACGACTTGTTCGACCAGCTGCAAGGGTCAAGCTATTACTCTAAGATTGATTTGAGATCGGGATACCATCAGCTAAGAGTCTGAGAGGAGGACGTCTCTAAAACAGCATTCAGAACTCGTTACGACCATTACGAGTTTCTGGTCATGCCTTTCGGGTTGACGAATGCACCAGCAGTCTTCATGGATCTCATGAACCGAGTGTGCAAGCCTTACCTGGATAAGTTTGTCATAGTGTTCATCGACGATATCCTTATCTATTCTAAGATTCAGGAGGAACACGAGCAGCACCTACGACTTATGCTGGAACTTCTTCGAAAAGAGCAGTTGTATGCCAAGTTTTCGAAATGTGACTTCTGGCTTCGCGAAGTCCACTTTCTAGGCCATGTGGTAAACAAGGATGGGATTCATGTGGATCCATCCAAGGTTGACTCGATCAAGAACTGGCCTGCACCCCGTACACCAACAGAAATCCGCCAATTCTTGGGTTTGGCTGGATATTACAGAAGATTTCTCAAGGATTGCGCAACCTTTCACTTCACTGACTCAGAAGGGCGTCACCTATCATTGGGGCGATACACAGGAGTCCGCATTTCAGCACTTGAAAGATAGACTATGTAGCACGCCTATCCTCTCATTGCCTGAAGGCACAGATGATTTTGTGGTTTACTGCGACTCTTCCATCCAAGGACTTGGTTGCGTGTTGATGCAACGTGACAAGGTCATTGCCTACGCATCACGCCAACTTAAGGTTCACGAAAGGGACTACACTACTCACGATCTGGAACTGGGAGCAGTTGTTTTTGTGCTAAAGATATGGAGACATTACCTGTACGGTACCAAGTGCACCATTTACACCGATCACAGGAGTCTGGAGCATATCTTCAAGCAAAAGGAATTAAACATGCGACAACGCCGATGGGTCGAGCTCTTGAATGATTATGAATGTGCGATCAAATACCATCCGGGCAAGGCCAATGTTGTGGCCGACGCCCTCAGTCGAAAGGATACTATACCGAAGCGTGTACGTGCGTTACAGCTTACCATCCAATCTAACCTTCCCGCTCAGATTCGCGATGCTCAGATTGAAGCATTGAAAGCAGAGAACATCAGGGCTGAGTCTTTACGAGGATCGAGGAAGGCGGCGCCTACTATGTTAACGGACGCATCTGGGTTCCACTTTATGGAAACTTACGCGAGCTTGTGATGGATGAAGCACATAAGTTTCGTTATTCGATACATCCTGGTTCGGATAAAATGTACCACGACCTCAAGACTACGTATTGGTGGCCTGGCATGAAAGCTCACATAGCAACCTATGTCAGTAAATGCTTGACTTGTGCTAGAGTCAAGACTGAATATCAGAAGCCATCAGGCCTACTTCAACAACCAGAGATCCCGAAATGGAAATGGGAGAAATTTCCATGGATTTCGTTACTGGCCTGCCTAGATCTCAACGCGGAAACGATACCATTTGGGTGATCGTGGATCGACTGACCAAGTCTGCACATTTTCTGGCTATCAAGGAAATGGATAAGTTTTCTACTCTGGCAAACATCTACCTAAAGAAAGTAGTATCAAGGCACGGAGGGCCAACCTCCATCATTTCTGATCGTGACGCGCATTTTACTTCTGAACTGTGGCAAGCCATGCACAAGTCTTTTGGCTCACGTTTAGATATGAGCACAGTATATCACCCGCAAACGGATGGGCAATCTGAACGCACCATCCAGACCCCTGAAGACATGCTTAGGGCATGTGTGATTGATTTTGGTAATGGCTAGGAAAAACACCTCCCGTTAGTGGAGTTTTCGTATAACAACAGTTACCACGCCAGTATCCAGGCCGCTCCGTTTAAGGCATTATACGGACGGAAGTGTCGATCACCTCTCTGTTGGGCAGAAGTTGGTGACAGTCAAATCACTGGCACAGAACTTGTAGTAGATACAACCGAAAGGATTGCTCAAATACGACAACGAATGGTGGCAGCTCGTGACAGTCAGAAAAGCTATGCGAATAAGCGAAGGAAACCACTCGAGTTCCAGGTTGGGGATCGAGTGCTACTCAAAGTCTCACCTTGGAAAGGTGTAGTTCGTTTTGGCAAACGAGGCAAACTCAACCCGCGATACGTTGGACCCTTTGAAATCATTGAGATGATTGGCAAGGTCGCCTACAGGTTGAATCTACCTAAAGAACTCAGCGGAGTTCACAATGTTTTCCATGTGTCTAATCTGAAGAAGTGTCTGTCAGATGAGACCCTCATAGTTCCCTTAAAGGAGCGCACTATCGACGACCAGCTGCGATTCGTCGAAGAACCAGTAGAGATTACTGATCGAGATGTTAATATCCTCAAGCGTACCAGGATACCTCTCGTCCGAGTTCGTTGGGATTCCCGTCGTGGCCCAGAGTATACCTGGGAACGAGAAGACCAAATGAAACTCAAGTATCCCCAGCTGTTTAAGAAAAACACAACCACTACTGAGGCTGAAGCTACTGCAGAATTTCGGGACGAAATTCCAAATCAACGGGGGGATGATGTGACACCCCAGGAAAACCAGGAAACCAACGCAAATTAACTAGCTTCCTCAGTAACCATGCACTAAATTTCGGGACGAAATTTTCTTAACAGGGGAAGAATGTGACAACCCTCATAATTCCATGTATCCGTACGATTTATTAATGATAATTAAAGTGCTTGATAACTGTGTGGAATCATTTAACTGCTTTCTAATTTCTATGTTATACTTACATGTGCTTGTTAACATACTAGTAGTATACAGAAAAGTTACTAAATAGTCCGGTATGTTTTCCTGAGTGTTGAGAATTAAAAATGTTACAAAAATATATATATAGGACACCTTACGGATTAATTACGCACTTTAACGGAACAACACCGAACCGAACAACCAGACTTTACCCGGAACACTAAAATATTGCAAGAAACATTGTCCTTACTTTTCTGAGCCGGTTATGGTTTCCGAACACTTAAACTTTCTATATAAAGCATCCTACACACTAAACATTAGATATTACCTTTAACCTTCCACTAGTTAAATTATTTACCATTCAAATTACACTTAACCCCCCCCCCCCCCATGCTAGTGAACGGTTGTGGGTGGCCCCACCACAATCCTTATAAGAGTTCTCTAAATCTTCACTAATCCCCCTTGGATTTGATGAAGATATTGTAGTGTACTTCCTAAACATAATATCTAGTGGACAAAGGTGTTGAAGGATTATAAGAACGAAGTGACCACTTCATCTTCTCACCACCACAAACCTCCTTCTCCTCTCCCTCACTTCAGCCGAACATCCTCCCGATCACCACCACATTTTCGGTTTTCATTCTAGCGATCCAAGTGTACTTCTAGGTGCTATAAGGCGTTCAACGAAGCTCAGCGTGTTCGGAAGTTGAAGGACCGCTCTCGTTTTCTTTTATCCACCACTTTTCTACACTCGAACTCCCCTAGCCTTGTGCTAGTGGTAAGCACTTAGATCCTTGCATTTTACATGATTGTTAAGTGGTTAATGATGTTTAAAGATAAAAAAGATAGGAACTCTAAAGAACCATAAACAAAGTCTTGAACAATCAACTAACTTTGTGATGAAGTGATGTTAATATGAAGTTGGTTTGATTCTTGTTGATTACTTGATGATTTACTTGTTAATATTGATGTTTGATGTCGTTGTGATCACTAAACATGTTAACGGAATCAATCGAACACAAGTTAGAAAGCCAAAAGGCTGAAAACAGTTTCTGACCAAGCTTTTACAGCCAACTATAGTTGGCTGTAACAGGACCTTAATAAAACGAAAAATGTATTTTCTGAAGTCTAGATTTATTTATTATGAAATACGGTTCTAATGGCACTGGAATCATAATTTTTGGACTTCGTTTGCTATTTTTAAAGTGTCGTTTTGTTACAGCAGCTAGAGCTGCATTTTTTCTGCTGAAAATATGCGTTCTGTTTTCAGTCATAACTTGAATTTTGTGTAAAGTTAGATCATGAAATTTGTACTGTAGATGACCACCGATGTATTTGTAATTCTCTCACTTGAATTTCTTAAATCGGACTCACTATGAATTTTAAACAAATTATTCCGTGGACTGCAGTCAGAAAAAGATAAATCTGATTTCAGTCTGGAAAATGATTTTTTATAAAATATTGGTAATGAACTGGACCCCGATATTTTTACACATTAATATTTGGATCGTTTTAGATATTCTGTAAAAATTTGGGAATTTTTGGAATAAGTTAACTATTTTATTAAAATGCCCGAAAACAGCCCAGTTTTGGATATTTAAGTTGAAATGACATAAGTAGTAATTTGCGTGTCTAAATGTCGGGTATGTTATCTGTGAATGATCTAATATGTTATATGTCAATAAAAGTGTTATGTGCAATATCGTATGTTTATTTATGAACGGGAATAGATGGGAAATTTATATGGGCATAAACCGTTAAAGTAATGCATGTTATGTGATAGATACGTGTAGCAACTTTGTGCTCTATTTGAAAGCCACTAAATGACTAACTGGTAATCATATTAGGACGTGATTGACCGACCTTGACTGTTAGCTATATTTGAGAATCTAACCAAGCAAATCGAGGTGAGTTCACACTTTCTACAAGGCATGGGATTCCCGGTGGTTTGGGAATGGGTTAAGGAATTAAAACTAAATCTACATATCCCTCTTGGGAAGATATGTATGGCCATCCTCCATAGTTAGGATGCCATTATTAATCCTACGAATTCTCCTTATGCAGAATACGTACGTTCGTCCTCCTTGTGTAGGACAACAACCTTAAAACTAGCTAGACAAAACTCTATCATGAAGTCCCTCAATTCATATCGACTTAATCGCCGAGGCCAATGATGAGCGAGTCATTAGTTAATAGCGATATTAGGTTTAACAGACCTCACACCGTGCCGTTCGGACGAGCGTGTACTAATGGACTATGGCAAACTGTCAGTGATGATAGACGCTGATGTAGGGCACAACTTATTTGCGTAGTAGTCGATATCATACCGTCTAGTAGTTCATATAGGGAAAGCCCCCACTAATTATGGATATGGTTTGGGTAATAAAGAAGGAACTGGTTAAACATACTTTCAACTTTGGGGTAACCCCCACGGCAATTAAGCCAACGAAAGTCAAACCACGTTTTCAGAAATAAAACTAAACAACTAACCGTGAACTCACTCAAATTTGTTGTTGATTCATTGTTACATGCCTTACAGGTCGCTAGATGCTTATGGAGCTTGCACGAGGAGGAGGTTGTTGTGGGATGTGGACTGTTATGTCCCATGCTTATTAATTAATGTAACATCTGTGTCTGAAATCATTGTAAACAATCCAATTATCAATAAAACAATGTTATTTGATCCCAATGTTTGTTTGGTTGTGTTTTACATTCTTCATGTTTTGACTTTTGATCAATTTCAAACTCCACATCGCTTTCTGGAGAATTATACGGAAACGGGTACGTAAACATAATCAATTTAATGCGACAAGTACTCCGGAACATCAACATATACTTAACATACCTTAAATAACCTTTACATAACTTAGAAATAAGTTTTGAAGGCTTTGGTATGGCAAAAACAAGTTAATTCGCCTACAGGGGCCAAATTTGACAAACTGCGAAAGTATGCCAATTTGAACTGTAACAGACATTACAGAACATGACCATAAGTTAAACATACCATAAATATCCTTTACATAGCTTAGAAATAGGCTTTGAGGGGTTCGGTGTGCTAAAATAAACTTTTGGGTCATTCAGGGACTAAAAGCGTCAAAAAGTGCATAAGTTTGCACTTTCGCGCATAACATACGTTCTGAATACATCCAGAAATCCAAAAATTTATGTAAGCACTAAAATATTTTGTTTTAGTGTTTGGCATGAGAAAAATCCATTCGTCACGCCATTTGGATCGTTTTTCGCGCTTATGCGCATTCCGTCGTAATTAAGCGAACATCGCGATCGTACGACCAAACGAACCAACATCCGGCATATTTTTGAGCATGTTTCATGTCCACAATGTTTAGGCATCATTTTAGGGCCTTGAAAATGTCTTAACAAGCCTTAAACATGTCGGAAATGGACTTAATACACAACGGGGACTGAATGGGAAACTTTGGAAACTGGTTGCTGATCAGGAGGACCTTAGCGTGACACCTAGCCCCATTGGCGTCACGCGAGGCCCCTTCTGATCAGCAAAAGTCATTTTTTCAGCTGTTAACAGCCCTTAAACACTCCAAAGGCCAATGGCACATGTCAAACTCTTGTGGTGGGGGCAAAATGAGCTACCATAACATTCCAACACTTGTACGGATGAGATTCGGTCACGTTATTCGAGGAACGATCCTAATGGTGGTGCATTTACTATAAATACCCAACCCCATTCATTGCAAAACCCACAAGAATCTGATCTTAGAAGCTCTAAGTTGAAACCATTGTTTCATACCTGAGCTACTTGGATCAAGATTAGCTTTCGGGGACCCTTTGTAAGTCTTCCTTCGTTCTTTTATTGCTTTTCGAGTCTGAAAGTCAAACTTTGTTTGACTTTCTACATTGACCAGTTTATGGTCAATGCGAAGTTCATTTGAACTTCATAACTACTGATTACCACGTTATCTAGGCTCAGTGACGAGTCGTAGTTTCGGCCAAAATGCGCATTCTTGCGTATTTTGTAACCAAACTACTCATAGGTATCAAAACCATTTGTTTTGATACCAAACCTGTTTTCTAAACTTAGTTAAGCATGTTCTAACATGCTTAGCTCGTCACTTTTAGTTTAGTGCTTATATAGGGTCGTAAGGTAAGCGATCTAAACAATCGCTTATACTTTCGAACCCGACCCGTTTGGTCGATCATTAGGATCCGACCAAACACATTAGGTGACCATAGTATATAGGGCATAACCTTCCGAGGTTATACCTTATGGTCGCTTCGTTTAAGTAGTTGTATGATAGGTAGTTTATATGCCTTAGGTAAATTACCAAAATGCCCTTTTTACGCCAAAATTCATTTTAAGCATATGTAACATAACTTTTGGTATCTAAACTGATTTGGTAACAATATTAGACATGTTAAGGCATGTTTTACTTATCATAGGGCTAGTTAGGCGTTCCGAATGCGTTTCACGCGAACGACGCGTTAAAGTAGCATAAGCTACCTAAACGGGTCGTAATGGGTCGTAAGCACTTAGGTTAGGTTTCATTTAGTATGTAGGCTTTGTTAAACCATACTACATGAGTTCCAATACTCATTTGGTTTATGAGCCCTCATTCTATCCAATCCTCCGATATAGGTCCGGTTTATTAACATAGTTACCTATATTAGGTGTCGTTTGATTCCGTGATCTCTAGCATTGCTTGGTGGTTATCTTAGGACTTCTGAGCAATCTCATGTGAGTACATAGAACCCCCCTCTTTTAAATTTTTTCAAGGTGTTTATGTGAGTACATAGACCCCTCTTTTACTGTTTTCCAAACATTTTGGGGTGGAACACATGTGCCTACTTGTTACTTTCGTGCTTTTCATGCTTTCATATCATATGCTTGTTATGTTCATTAGTACATTATAGTACATGATTTCATTACATTTTATGCTACGTATGTCCATTGTGTGCATACTTAGTATATCGTTTTACATTACATTTCATGCTATGTATGTCCATTGTGTGCATACTTAGTACATTGTTTTACTTTACATTTCTGCTATGTATGTCGACTGATAGCATGCTAGCACATTGATTTACATGACTTTTCTGCTTTGTATGTTAACTTAGCATACTTAGTACATTGTTTTCATATGACATGTATACAATTGCTATAACATTTGGTTTGCACAAACGGGACTTATATACGTTCATTAACATTAGCTATGCCGCTCGGTAGTAAGTAGTGGTACCATAGGACTTGACAAATCCCATTCCTGACATCCCGGGTTTGTTTGGATGTAAGGAATGACTGAATCCGAAAACATTTCTTTTGATAACTTTGACTAAAAGGGTTATCCGACTGTCTCAAGGCTTGAATGTATGCGTTAACTTTCCACATAAATGTTTGTATCAATAAAACATGCATCTACTTTGCAAAACATAACTTTTTGATATATTCAAAATACTTTGTTTTGTACATTTCTACATTTGGTTTGCGTGACAATACTTTACTTATAATACATAACATTTATTACACATTACTTGACTACATTTGGACTTTTTAACCTTTGACATGGCTTATACAAGGACTTTTTGATAATTGGTTTAAACATGGACTTTATACATTGGTGGTTTGTTTAAGTGACTTAAGTAACGAGATGTGAGTAATATGATACAAACATGGTGGATACGCCGCTGGTACTTCCTATATATCAGTGCTTGTATTATATTACGTATCATAGCGTTATTTAAATCATTCAATTTGGACTTATACATTTTACACAAGTAACTTGTTTTCACAAGACTTTGGTTTATAAACAATTTACTTTATACAACTCATTTTACTTGGTTATTCATTTAACAATACATTATTCTTTTATTTATACGTATCATTTAATCTTATCGCTTTTTAAATGATTTACAAAACAAAACAATTTACCAGGTTCATGACTAAACATTTTCTTAAACATAAGTCATGAATCCTATTTTCACAAAACCTATGTATCTCACAGGCATTTTATGCTGACGTACCTATTTTCACATGTGTTTTCAAGAGCTTTTGCGTAGGATGATGATCGTGACACTAGGGCGGACCTGTGCCTTAGAGACTTAAAAATGAAGATAGACTTAGTTTAATTATGTTATGTACTCTTTGTTTTGTGTTAAAGACAATGAAACTCTTATGTTGATAAATAAAATACAACTTTGAATGCCATGGTTATGAAACAATTAATTCTGTTACAACACTCCCCGACGTTTCCGCCGCGGTTGCATGTTATACGCGGTCGGGGTGTGACAATTAAACTTATTAAACTTATGGAATTTATGATTTGGATCTTAAAACTTATGAACTTATGTTTTGAACTTACGTTTTATGCTTCCGCTGTTAACTTAAAATTGGTTACTGTCTTATGGTCACCAATTGTATTGCGGTGGGTTTTACTTACTTAACTTCGTTGTTCAATATGATTGGTGGCTCGATCCTGGTCATGTCACGCCTCCAAGCGGTGATACTCCGCATGGTGGATTTTGGGGTGTGACATTATCCTATGATTGGGCAATTAGCAAAACTGGCAAACAAGTCCATAGCTTGCAAAAACCAAGGATTTGAAGCTGTTTCAGCAAGCTGTTTGCTGAATCTGGTACTTCTGGAAATAGGCTAGGTCACGTGGCGTGACAGGGAGTCCCTGGGCTGGCGCATGGCGCGGGGGAGCTCAGTTTTAAGTTTCAAATTCTGGCGAAACAGGTGCCTGCATGCTTAAAACTTGATTTTCGGCATGTTTAAGCCCCGTTAACCCCATTTCAAGGCTCTAAAATGAAGTTAAAGTATATGGAACTTAAAATATGCTTGAAAATATCTCAGATGTCGGTTCGTTTGGTCGTACGATTGCGTTATTCGGTTAATTACGACGAAAACTCGAACGGACGCAAAAACGATCCAAATTAAGCGACGAATGGTATTTTTGCATTCCAATCACTAAAATAAAATATTTTAATGATTAAAAATTTTTTTGGATGTCCGAGGATGTTCAGAATGTAAGATATGCGCGTAAATGCAAACTTGTGCACTTTTTGATGCTTTTAGTCCCTGTTGATCAAATAAGTTTATTTTCGCATACCAAACCCCTCAAAGCCTATTTCTAAGCTATGTAAAGGATATTTATGGTATGTTTAACTTATGATCAAGTTCCGAAATGTTCGTTACTGTACAAATCGGCATAGTTTCGCATTTTAACACAAATAGTCCCTGCGATCGAATAAACTTGTTTTCGACACACCAAACCATCCAAAACTTATTTCTAAGTTATGTTTAGGTTATTTAATGTATGTTAAACCTATGTCACTGTTCTAGAGTGTTTGTCGTGTTAAACTGATTACGTTTACGTATCAATTTGCGTATAACTTTCTAGAAAGCGATTTAAAGCTTGAAATCGAACTCGAATCAAATCGTAAAATTGTCAAACACAAATACACAAAAATTAAAACCAAAATACATTGTTTTATTGATAATTGATATTGTTTTACATTGTACATCGTTTACAGAGCACAGTTGTCACAGTCTCCCCTACTTTAGGAAATTTCGTCCCAAAATTTTTACTAGAGGAACTCGTGAAAACAAATGTGGATATTTCGCTTTCATTTGGTCCTCACGTTCCCAAGTAAACTCTGGGCCATGTTTAGACTCCCGGCGAACCTTAACCAATCGTATTCGCTTGTTCTTCAACTGTTTGATTGCACGGTCCATTATCTCCACAGGTTTCTCGACAAAGTGATTCGTTTTATCAACTTGAATTTCATCGAGTGGAATATGAAGATCAGCATCGGCTAAACGTTTTCGTAAATTGGACACGTGGAATGTTGGGTGAATATTCCCAAGTTCAGGAGGTAGCTCTAGTCGATAGGCAACCTTTCCGATTCTTTCAACAATCTTAAATGGTCCAACATATCGTGGTGCAAGTTTTCCTTTCTTTCCAAATCTTACCACTCCCTTCCAAGGTAACACCTTGAGTAGGACATGGTCGCCAATTTGAAATTCCAAGGGCTTGCGTCGCATATCCGCATAACTCTTTTGACGACTTCTAGTTGTCAGAAGATTATCGCGAATCTTCTTGATTTTATCTGTCGTTTCCATAATGAGCTCAGGTCCAGTAAGTTGAGCTTCACCAATCTCATTCCAACAGACAGGTGAACGACATTTTCGACCGTATAAAGCTTTGAACGGTGCCATATTAATGCTAGCATGATGACTATTGTTGTAAGAGAACTCGATCAACGGTAGATGAGAATCCCAATTACCACCAAAGTCTATCACACATGCTCTAAGCATATCCTCCAACGTTTGTATCGTCCTCTCGGATTGTCCATCCGTTTGGGGATGATAAGCAGTGCTTAGATTTAGTTGAGTTCCCAAAGTAGATTGCATGGTCTTCCAAAAGTGAGATGAAAATCGAGCATCATGATCAGATATGATATCCAAAGAAACACCATGTCGAGACACAATCTCGTCAACATAAATCTTGGTAAGTTTATCAGCAGATTAATCCTTGCGAATCGGTATAAAATGAGCTGACTTCATTAATCGATCGATAACAACCCAAGTAGCATCGTGACCTCTAGATGTACGCGGTAACTTAGTGATAAGATTCATAGCAATGTTCTCCCACTTCCATACCGGTATCTATGGTTGTACAAGCAAACCAGATGGTCGTTGATGTTCAGCCTTGATTTTTGAGACAAGTTAGGCATTTAGATATATACAAGGCAACATCCTTCTTCATACCACGCCACCAGTACTGAGTACGAAGATCTTTCTACATTTTGTCAGCACCAGGATGGATAGAATATCGGGATTTATGAGATTCGTCCATCACTAAAGTGCGAAGATCGACTTGTTTCGGAATCCACAACCGATTCTTGAAATAGAGTAATCCATTGTCTTTCGTTTCGAGTTTAAGCTCAAGTTGAAGTGGTAGTTCATTTTTCAATAAGCCTTTGGTTACACAAGATCGTTGTGCTTGAAGGACACGTGATTGGATATCAGATAGAGTGCAAACAGAATGAAGCTTGACACGTTCCTTTCGACTTAGTGCACCGGCTACGATATTCGCCTTACCAGGATGGTAGCGAATCTCGCAATCGTAATCGTTCAATAGCTCAACCCAGCGTCGTTGTCTCATGTTTAGCTCCTTCTGATTGAGAATGTGCTGGAGACTTTTGTGGTCTGTGAAAACCACAAATTTCGTACCATAGAGATAGTGTCTCTAGATTTTCAAAGCAAATACTACAGCTCCCAACTCAAGATTATGACTGGTGTAGTTCTTCTCATGAACTTTCAGATGTCTTGACGCATAGGCTATAACCTTACCTCGTTGCATAAGAACACAACCAAGACCTAGATTTGACGTGTCACAATAGACAACAAAATCATCGTTTCCCTCAGGCAAAGATAAAACAGGTGCATCACATAGTTTTCGTTTCAGCGTTTGGAACGCTTCTTCTTGTTTGGGTCCCCACTTAAAAGGCTTATTCTTCTAAGTCAAAGAAGTAAGAGGAACCGCAATCTTTGAGAAGTTCGAAATAAATCGTCTATAATAACCAGCAAGACGAAGAAAAGATCGAATTTCTATAGGTGTCGTAGGTGTGTTCCAATCTTTAATAGCAGCAATTTTGGATGGATCCACATGAATACCCTGCACGTTAACAATATGACCCAAGAACTGAACTTCCTTAAGCCAAAATTCACACTTGGAGAATTTAGCAAAAAGTTGTTCCTTCTTCAGGAGTTCCAGTGACAAACGAAGGTGTTGTTCGTGTTTGGCTCGAGACTTCGAATAAATGAGAATGTCGTCAATGAACACAATGATGAACTTATCTAAATAAGGTTTACAAACCCTATTCATTAAATACATGAAAATAGCTAGGGTATTTGTCAAACCAAAAGGTATGACAGTGAACTCGTAGTGTCCATATCTCATACGGAAAGCAGTTTTGGGAATATCTTCTTCGAGTACACGAAGCTGATGATACCTAGAACACAGATCGATCTTGGAAAAACATGTAGCACCTTGCAGCTGATCAAAGAGATCATCGATTCGTGGTAGGGGATATCGATTCTTGATGGTAAGCTTATTAAGCTCACGATAATCGATACACATTCGAAAAGATCCATCTTTCTTTTTCATAAACAGGACAGGAGCGCCCCAAGGTG
>JARYGA010053657.1:0-27445 GCA_030545235.1 Helianthus tuberosus
AACCCTCCCTTAACATGTATAGCGCTATAGGCGTAACGCACCGCCTGTATTCTTGAGGTCATGTTAAGTTAAAACCATGCGGTCCTATCATTGCTACGATAGGATTACGCTAGCGGTAATGTAACAACCCGACTTTATGGATTGTTATCCGTTTGCTTTTGCTTCGACTTGTAACAGTTCTGTACTCCGATATTCGATATAAACAAAGAGTTTTGTTATACTAAATACATTTTCATCACACTACGCTTTATATTCGCACCGCTTACACAACACGAATTACAGAGAAGTATGCTACTTTATTTTCCGAGTGTGTTTGTATGGTTATCGCATGCCTCCGCATTCGCTTAACACGACTAACACGCTAAACCGAAAATGTTGTTATTAGTAGTAGTAATGTTATGATGTGTGTTCTTATATGCTTTACTTGTGTGTGCTTATTATGAGTATGGTTCACTCGCAACGCTTATCGCAACACAAACTCAACGCTATTCTCATAACTCGATTTATCACTCCAAAACGCAACACGACACGACACTCGATACCTTGCTAAAACGCTTAAAGTATACATACTAACTAACGCATTAAAGAAGCACCTTACATGCAAAACGAGGAAAAGGTTGCGCAAAACATCACCTTTGTTCGAAGCCAGGCCGCTTCGTATGAAGGCACTGCCTTCGTACGAAGGCAGCTGGTTCGAACCAGGGCTTCTGTGCAAACCCCCATCCTCTATAAATACCCAAGCCCTACTGTCCTCATTCTAACATGCTGATTTTGATCTGAATCTCTGCCGAATTGCTGTCCGGCCGTTTTCAAGTAAGATTTAACATTATACAATGATTTCCACTTCATTTTCCATAAGTTTCACTTTGATTTCATCAAAACTTCATCTCTTTCTAACGAACTTCATCTTTTTACTTGAACTACATCTTTTTCATGATAACTTCTCTGTTTTTACACAAACTCTTCATCTTTTTCATCAAATCTTCTTCTTTCATCACAGATCTACACTTGAACGAGTGATTTGGGTATGGCCTCGGCTTCCAAAGTTGTAAATTTGTTGATTTCACACTCACTAAGTGCTACATCTAGGTGAAAACACTTTAAAACCTTTTAAAACTTGATTTTTACACTAAAGCGGACTTAAAATGGCATGTATCTCGTTCACTGGATAGTGGAACGAGATAATGTAGAAAACAGATTGAATAGGATTCAGAAATACATCCAATTCAGGCTAAAACACTGCTCTGAATGCCAAGAACAACCACGTTTGCGAACTAGACTGTTTTGTGCGAAGCCAGCTTCATACGAAGGCACTGGTTTCACACATCACAGCCCGATTCTCATACGCGACACAATCAAAGACCTTTCTGACTCTAAGTTCAATCAATAGCTTAAGGTTGGAGGGATGAGGATTTGATTTTTCCGAGGACAGACGCGAAGACACTCGATTTTGGACAACGGAAGCCTCCACATGTGCGAAGGCCTACCTTCATAAGAAGGCACACCTTCGTACGAAGGCACCAGCTTCGTACGAAGCTTCTGCTTCCCACCGACACTCCGATTTTCGACCATTTCAGCACTTTGGAGGACTTATGCTTTTGTTCTCGTACGAAGGCTGACCCGGCGCTCCCTTCAATCCATTTCCAGATTGTGTTTACTTGTAGACACACACTGTGAGTATACTTGAACCCATTTTTGTTTAACGCACTTTTGGGTGTTACATACGTTCTATATCAAAACACAACACACAACGCGAACACTTTATAAACGCTAACCGCTCTTCCATGCTATACGTGATTTGTTGAATGCTTATTACTATGCTTACACAGTGTTACACTAGACTGCCTTTAGCAATGATAGTACTATAGTTTGGACTCAGCACCTGTTGTGACAGGGGTTGCTAAGGATCACATTACTTTACTTCACGTGTTTACTTCGGTGAACATGTGTGGCGCATACTCTACATCGCAGTCTCGTGGTTAGGTTGTATCATTGTTGGTAGTTACATGCGTCGCTCGTTACGTGTTACATGTTGGTTATGTGTAAACGCTTTTTATACTATATATATGCAAACTTGTGTACTCACCTTTACTTTATGTATTGACTTTATTTTAACGTATGTGACAGGTTGATGGTCTCTTCGCTGTAATGGATTAGGAAGTCTAGAAACCCGCAAATAAAAATCTAGGTTGTCGGACTTGTTTTTGTTTAAGAGATATGAACTCTGTGATGACTGTTTTTGAAATATTTGTTTATTGGTATGGGACAGTGAACCTTTTAAATATTGTCATTTAATAGTTGTTATGGATTCTCTTGAGCAATCCAGTTCGCCTAGTGTCGCGCCCGGATGATTCCGCCATCGGTTGGGGTGTGACAGATTGGTATCAGAGCCATAATTATAGGGAATTAGGTCGAGTCGTGTAGAACAGACCTAGTCTATAGTCTAAGTACCCAAAACAAACCACCTTCGTACGAACCCACTTGGGGCTTCGTACGAACCTACATGCTAATTATACCCTTGTTCGAACTTACAATACTTCACCTTCGTACGAAGGTAGCTTCATACGAAGGGGAACCTTTCCTAAGGTTTCAATACTACTTTGCCTTTCCTAAGGCTAACATAATACACACATTTTGGGAAAATGCTCGTATAACACCAACGGGGGATTGTGTTGAGATTAGGTGTGAAAACCAAGAACTCTCGATAAGATCACTCACTCCGCGTATTTTACTCTCAGCATGAGAAACCTTCGTCGAGTTAGGAGTTAAATCCATACCTGACGGAAATCTCCATCTCTATCTCTTGGTTGCTTCAACCACTGTTAGGAGCAAAGTTGTTAAGTTAGGGGTGAAACCCGTATCTTAATAACTTGTTCCACTCTCTAAACTGATTTTACAAAACTCTCACCAAAGTCTCGACTGTTCCAATTACTCGAGTCACGTAGTAACTGTAAGGATGAGTGTCGTTCACCGTGTTACGGCGAGAGCGCATTCTATTAGGCCAAAGCGTGTACTCGAACTCGTTGGGAATAGTTGAATCACTTTGGGTAGTCGATGTCTAACACCCAAGTCACTCTACTTATTCTTTCTAACCTGCAGTCGCCGATTTTTATGCGTCATCGATTTTATTATGATTTTATGTTTTAGGTTGTGAGAGTTAAACTCTACATAGATGGTTTCGATTTAATGCTTCTCGGTCCGCAAAACGCGCACAACTCGCACAGCCCTCTTAATCTAAAATGTTAACTAATTGCAAACAAACTAAGAAATCATATTTACCCTACGCTCCTGAGAGTGTAACTGCGTATAAGGTCGTATACTCTCATACACTATAGTACTTGCTAATGTACGCTGCCCTCCTCGCTTACGCTACTCGCTACCCCTCGCAACTTTTGCACGCGCTACGCATTCTTGAAATATAGGTGAATACGTGCAAAATATGTGTTTATGTGAGCTATGTGCTAATACGTGCTTATGTGCTTATGTGTATACATGCAAATACGTGACTATGTGCTTACGTGCCTATGTGCTAACGTGTTCCTATGCCTTACATGAATAGTAATAATAAATATGATGTATGAAACACTAAACTTTTCAACATAACCCAATATAATCGAATCTCGCCAAACTCTCCATGTGCCATCTGCAGAAGAACTCACAAATGGCTTCTTTTGGATCGCATACATGCCGAAATGCTCAGCGAAACAATGCTGACAAACGCATCACATCTCTTATGGCCAAGGAAATGGCCAAGGTCATTCCCTAGATCGTCAGCGAAATTCATGCTGTTAGTAGCACATCATCCGTGGATTCAAAGACCGACTCCCCGAAAGCTCCGTTCAGCTTCAAACAATTAAAAGCATGTGGTCCTGCAAACTTTACTGGGGAAGATGGACCCAGTGCAATGTTTCAGTGGTTTGACTCGATCAAAGTCACCTTTCGTCAAAGCGGATGTCCTGAAAATCTCCGCACTGTGAATGCTACTGGAGTCTTTCAATCGAGGGCACTTGATTGGTGGATCGCTGATCGCAACAGGCGTGGTAATGATGCAGCTTATGGCCTCTCATGGGAGGAGCTCAGGGAGCTCATGATAAAGGAATTTTCTCCTCCCCACGAAGTCCAGAAGCTGGAGAATGAATTTTGGCACATCAAGCAAGAAGGAGGTGACAACGTTGGTCTCACCGCTCATTTCAAACAGTTGAGCATTATCTGTCCCAGTCAGGTGGACACGCCTGATAAGACCATCAAGAAGTATATTCGCGCCCTCCCCGATTGTGTAGCTGATTTTGTTCAGGCAGCAAGACCTACTACTATCGAGGAACCCTACTAACTCGCAGCTGAGATCAACGACAAGCGAGTCTTGGCTGGAGCTTTCAAAACCTCAACCAAGAGTCTCAATCAGGCTACTGCAACTCCCAGCACCGACAAGCAGCATCTCAAGGTTCAAACTCTAGCCGCAAGAGCCGCAAGCGAAGGAACAACAACAACAACAAGAACTATGTGACTACCACCGCACCATCTGCTACTATCTCGGCACCGCCCAATAACCAGAATCACCAAGTTACTACTACCAATGCACCGCCTACCAAGCGTGCGTATACTGGTACTCACCCTCTGTGTCCTACTTGCACCTATCATCATCCGACAGGGGTGAACTGTTGTTTCTGTGTTAATTACAACATCTACGGATAGTTCACCGCTCACTGCCGCTCAGGCCCTCGACAGTAATCTTCTCAAGCTCTTCCTGTACCGCCAGCTCAGCCTCTCGCTCCTCAGGTCAACCAAGCAGCTCCTGCACCCGCTGTTCATGCATGAGCTTGCTACACTTGTGGTGACCCGAATCATTTTGCTAATGTCTGCCCTCAGCAAGTGGTGAAACAAGAGCCGCAATAGCAACCACCACCACAGCAGCAACAACAACAGCAGCCTCAACAGCAGCCACAACAAGCAGCCCGCGGAAGGACCTTCAACATCAACGTCCGCCAGGCTTAGACTGACAACAATGTTGTCAATGGTACGTTCCTAGTTAACGGTATTTATGCTTCTTGCTTATTTGATACTGGAGCCGATGACTGTTTTGTATCATTTGAATTCGAAAAGCTCCTAAAATGTAAACGCGCTAATCTCCCAACGACCTTCGACGTAGAAGTTGCCACCGGAAGAACCGTCACCGTCAGCTCCGTTCTCCACGGATGTACTCTCAAACTCAACAATCACGTTTTTCTGATCGATCTCATTCCTATGCAGCTTGGTAGTTTTGATGTCATAGTAGGCATCGATTTTCTTCGTGAGAATCGTGGCGAAGTCGTTTGTTTCGAAAAGATGATTCGTTTCTCTCTCTCAAACGGCGATCAATTATGTGTCTATGGCGAAGTATCCTCAAAAGAATTAAAGCTTATGTCGTATGTTCAGGCAAGCATCTTCACAAGGAGTACTTGGCTTTCTTAGCCCACATTGTAGTAGCGGAGGAGGAAAAGAAGACGATGGAAGAGGACCTTGTGGTTCGTGATTTTCCTAACGTCTTTCCTGACGGTTTACCTAGCCTTCCCCCCTACTCGCGATATCGACTTCCGTATCGACCTTATCCTTGGTGCTAACCATGTTGCAAAAGCCCCTTATCGCCTCGCACCGTCCGAAATGCATGAACTGTCTAGCCAACTCCAAGAGTTACTTGATAAAGGCTTCATACGCCCTAGTACATCACCTTGGGGCGCACCTGTCCTTTTCGTGAAAAAGAAGGATGGATCGTTCCGAATGTGCATTGACTATAGGGAACTCAACAAGCTTACTATCAAGAATCGCTACCCGCTACCCCGCATCGATGACCTATTTAATCAACTCCAAGGCACTACGTGTTTCTCTAAGATCGATTTACGTTCTGGTTATCATCAGTTGCGTATTCAAGAGCAAGACATCCCAAAAACCGCTTTCCGTACCCGTTATGGCCATCATGAATTTGTGGTCATGCCTTTTGGTCCACAAACACACCCGCGGTCTTCATGGATTTGATGAACCGTGTGTGTAAACCCTTCTTAGATCGATTTGTTATTGTGTTTATCGACGATATCCTTATCTACTCGAAGTCGAGAGCCTAGCATGCGCAACATCTTCGTTTAGTTCTCGAGCTTCTCCAAGGAAACCGCCTCTACGCCAAGTCCTCCAAGTGTGAATTTTGGCTCGAGGAAGTTCAATTCCTCAGTCACATCGTTAACAGTTAAGGAATTCACGTCGACCCCGTGAAAATAGAAGTAGTAAAGAGTTGGATTACGCCGAAGTCTCCGTCCGAAGTAGTAAAGAGTTGGATTACCTTTTGTTTGGGGTTCCGAACAGGAGGAAGCCTTTCAAACTCTCAAGCGTATGCTTTGCAACGCTCCCGTCCTCGCACTCCCCGACGGAAACAAAGATTTCGTTGTTTATTGTGATGCCCCTAACCTAGGTCTTGGTTGTGTTCTTATGCAACGAGACAAGGTTATCGCGTACGTGTCTCGACAACTCAAGGTCCATGAGAAGAACTACACTACCCACGATCTTGAACTCAGTGCAGTTGTTTTTGCGTTGAAGATATGGCGACACTACCTTTATGGTACAAAGTGTACGGTCTTCACGTACCATAAGAGCCTACAACATATCTTGAACCAGAACGAATTGAACATGCGCCAGCGCAGATGGGTCGAACTTCTCAACGACTACGATTGTGAGATACGCTACCACCCAGGAAAGGCTAACGTCGTGGCCGATACTCTTAGCCGACGAAGCTATGTGTATAGTGTTCGTGATGTCCAAGCCCAAAACGATCTCAAAGCCCTAATTCGTGACGCGCAGCACGCATGCTTCATTAAGAATACCTTGAATGAGGAAATGAAGAAGTGTGGTGCCGAAAATCAGTTAATAAGTAAATCAAATGGTATCTTTCATTACCTCGACCGCATTAGGATTCCTAGTCGTAATAACCTCAGGGAGATATTGATGACCGAAGCTCACAAATCCCGATATTCCATTCACCCCGGTGCTGACAAGATGTACCAAGACCTCCGTGCCAGGACCTCCGTGCCAGGTATTGGTGGCCGGGCATGAAAAAAGATATCGCTCTGTACGTTTCAAAATGCCTAACTTGCTCGAAAGTCAAGGCCGAACATCAACGACCCTCTTGTTTACTCGAACAACCTGAAATTCCGATGTGGAAATGGGAAAATATAGTTATGGACTTCATTACGAAACTCCCTCGAACGCCCTCTGGTCACGATAGCATTTGGGTTATCGTTGATCGTCTTACGAAATCCGCTCATTTTCTTCGATACGAGAAGACTTTAAAGTCGAACGATTAGCACGAATCTATACCGACGAGGTCATTTGTCGACATGGAACGCCTCGTGACATCATCTCTGACCGTGATGGTCGTTTCACTTCATGTCTTTGGGAGACATTTCATCCGATCTGGGTACGACACTAAATCTCAGTACCGCATTCCATCCCCAGACCAATGGTCAGACTGAGCGCACGATCCGCACCCTTGAAGACATGCTTCGTTCGTGCGTTATAGATTTTCGTGGTAATTGGGATTCGCATTTACCTTTAGTAGAATTCTCGTACGGTAACAGTTATCACGCTAGTATTCAAGTAGCCACCTTTGAGGCTTTATATGGTAGAGAATGTCGATCACCTATTGTATGGCACGAGATCGGAGACGCACAAATCACCTATTCTGAGTTGATACAAGAAACGACGGACAAGATCCTCCAAATAAGAGACAAACTTCTGAAAGCTCGGAGTCTTCAAAAGAGCTACGCCGATAAACGCCGCAAGCCCCTTGAGTTTGAAGTTGGTGATCACGTACTCCTAAAGGTTTCACCTTGGAAGGGGGTGATCCGATTCGACAAGAAAGGAAAGCTAGCGCCACGATACGTGGGTCCCTTTAAGATTCTGGAAAGAATTGGCAAAGTGGCCTATCAAATCGAATTACCGGTTGAACTCAGCAAAGTACACCCGACTTTCCAGGTCTCGAACCTCAAGAAATGCCTAGCTGAAGAAAATCTTCATGTGCCTCTCAAAGACTTACAAGTAAACGAGACTCTATACTTCATGGAAAAGCCAGTAGAAATCATGGATCGAGAGACCAACAAACTTCGATGCTCTTGCATTCCCATAGTGAAGGCAAACGCGGCGCCGAGTTCACTTGGTAACTCGAAAGTGATATGAAAGCTAAATATCCACAACTCTTTGTTACGCCTACTACTTGAATTTCAGGACGAAATTTACTTAAGTTGGGGAGGCTGTAACAACCCGACTTTTTGGATTGTTATCCGTCTGCTTTTGCTTCAACTTGTAACAGTTCTGTACTCCGAGATTCGATATAAACAAAGAGTTTTATTATACTAAATACATTTTCATCACACCACACCGCACCGCTACACGTTTAAACGCTTTATATTCGCACCGCTTACGCAACACGAATTACAGAAAAGTTGTGACACCTATGCCTCTGCGACCATCAAACAAATACCAAATCAATGAAATATTGTGTTTCATACTTGGTATTTGTATAAATATGTGTATCATGTGCACATATCAATTCTTGTTCGATTTCGAGCTTTAAATCGCTTTCTGGAAGATTATACGCGATCTGATGCGTAAATATAATCAGTTTAATGCAACAAACACTCCGAAACAGTTACATAGGCTTAAAATACCTTAAATAACCTTTACATAACTTAGAAATAAGTTTTGGAGGGTTTGGTATACCGAAATCAAGTTTATTCGATCATAGGGACTAATTTCGACAAACTGCGAAAGTATACCGATTCGTACTGTGACGAACATTCCGGAACTTGATCATAAGTTAAATATGCCCCAAATATCCTCTACATAGCTTAGAAATAGGCTTTGAGGTGTTTGGTGCGCAAAAATAAACTCTTTGGTCAACCAGGGACTAAAAGCGTCAAAAAGTGTATAAGTTTGCATTTTCGCGCATATCTTACGTTCTGAATATATACGAAGATCCAAAAATTTATGTAATCATTAAAATATTTTATTTTGGTGATTGGCATGATAAAATTCCATTCGTCGCTTAATTTGGATCGTTTTAGCGTTCGTTACGACTTCCGTCGTAATTAACCGAACAACGCAACCGTATGGCCAAACGAACCGACATCCAAGATGTTTTTGAGCATGTTTCATATTCCCTATACTTTAACTTCATTTTAGAGCCTTAAAATGGGGTTAACGGGGCTTAAACGTGTCAAAAATGCATCGAAAACCAAGTTTTGGGACTGTAGGGGCTAAAATTGTAAATCTGCCAAAGTTTGCTAGGCCTGGGGCATAAGCCTAAGCTTATTCTTACGCGGCCCGTGTAAACTCCCCATATCAGAAAACTTGTTTTTCAATTCAGCAGCTGGTTTCATGGGTTTTGCACATGGTTTCTTCATACTAGAGGCTTGTTTTGAGCACCCATGGTATTCTAATTCAGTGAGCACACATGGATGGTTGAGATTGAAGCTCGGGAATCGAGGAACGATCTTAACGGTGGACCAAAATCTATAAATACCCACACTTTCATTCCTTGCAATTCACAAATCTGATCCAATTGCTCTAAGTTGGGGCTTAGCACTTCATACCTGAGCAATTTGAATCAAGATTTCCTTGCTTGGACCCTTTGTAAGTATTCCTTCGTTCTTTTATGTGTTTTTAAGCGTGAAAGTTAAACCGTGTTTGACTTTCTGCTTTGACCAGTTAATGGTCAACACAAAGTTTGTTTGAACTTCGTAACGTGAGTGTAATCACGATGGTCATAGTCCTTTGTGACTATACCTACTGATTACCACGTAATTTAGGCTTAGTGACGAGTCATAGTTTCGGTCAAAATACGCGTTTATGCGTATTTTGCAACCAAACTATTCTTGGGTATCAAAACCGTTTGTTTTGATATCAAACTTGTTTTCAAACCTTGTTAAACATGGTTCAACATGTTTAACTCGTCACTTTTAGATTAGTGCTTGTATAGGGTCGTAAGATAAGCGGTCTAAACAACCGCTTAGACTTCCGAACCCGACCCGTTTGGTCGATCATTAGGATCCGACCAAACACATTAGGTGACCATAGTTGTATAGGGAATAACCTTCCGAGGTTATACCTTATGGTCATTTCGTTTAGTTAGTTGTATGATAGGTAGTTTATATGCCTTAGGTAAATGACCAAAATACCCTTTTTACGCATAAATTCATTTTAAGCATATGTAACCTAAATTTTTACATCTAAACTGATTAGGTAACATTATTAGACATGTTAAGGCATATAATACTTGTCATAGGACTAGTTAGGTGGTCTGAACGTGTTTTACGCGAACGACGCGTTAAAGTAGCGTAAGCTACCTAAACTAGTCGTAATGGGTCGTAAGTACTTAGGTTAGGTTTCGATTTAGTATGTAGGCTTTGTTAAACCATGTCATATGAGTTCCAATACCTATTTGGTTTACGAAACCTCATCCTATCCGATCTCCCGATTTAGGTCCGGTTATTAATGTAGTTACCTATATTAGGTGTCGTTTGATTTCCGTGATCCCTCTAGCTTTGCTTGGTTGTTGTTCAAGACTTCTAAGCATCCTCAAGTGAGTACATAGTCCCCTCTTTTACTGTTTTCAAACTATTTTGGGGTGGAACACATGTGCCTACTTGTTACTTTCGTGCTTTACATGTTTTTATATTATGTACTTGCTATGTTCATTAGTACACTTATAGTACATGATTTCATTATGTTTTGCTATGTATGTTCTCTTAGCATGCTAGCACGTTGATTTTAGTATATTACATTTTGTTGCATATGTTCATCCAGCATATGGACACATTGTTTTACATTTTGAACTGTTTGAACCGTTTGAAGCTGCTTGATTTATGTGAATTATTTGGACTGTTGGAACCGTGTGAAACTGTTTGATTTTTGTGAACTGTTTGAAATTGATTGATTGATGTGAACCATTTGAAACTGTTTGAAACGTTGGGTTAGGGAAGTGATTAGGTAACGGGGTGGGGGTAATGTGCGAAAAGCATGGTGGATACGCCGCTGGTACTTCCTATATATATGTGCTTTTAACACATTATATTTCGTCGCGTTATCTAGATCACTTGGGCAAAGGTTATCAAAACAAAGTTATATTACAAGGTTTTTCTAACAATAATCGAGTTTTATTACAAAAACAATTTACGATTTGGGTTTACAAAACAAATGTTTAGAGTTAAGGTTCATGGTATCGAGATTTTATAAATTATAACTACACTGTTTTGACTTGGTTATTTCAATTTACATTACAAACATTTTATAAAACTTGGTTTTCTAATTATCAATTAACAAAGGTGTTCAAGTTATTTTCAAAATGTAAACGAGCCATGAATCTGACACTCACATAAAACCTATGTACTCGCCGGCATTTTTACGCTGACGTATTTTCACATGTGTTTCAGGTACCATAGTTGGCGATGTTTGATGATGATATTGATGCATTCTCACATAGGAACGGACGAGGCCTTAGTAATAATAATGAAAGTCTATTTGTCCATATTTTGTTTCTAATTTCAATGTAATGTAATACATTTAATTCAATAAAACAGAACTTCAATCCATGTGTTATGAAACAATGATTCTGTTACAACACTCCCCGATGTTTCCGCCACGACTTATTGTTTTACGTGGTCGGGGTGTGATAGAAAAGTTGGTATCAGAGCTTATGGTTATAGGGTATTAGGTTATTAGTAATGCTTTGACCTAGACTATAACCTTCCTAGGACCCTAACACGAGTTTACTTGCGTTTAGTCATAAAACAATACCGTCACCTATCTTTAGGTGACAACCACAATAAGAACACAAATTTCAAATCTGCTTTGAAAACTAATCATTTGTTCTAGGATGATTTATTATAAGGTTTTGAACCTTCATAGTTTTCAAAATCTCGTCAAAGTTTGGGTCTTATTAATGTGAACACGTGCAATCTGGAAGGGTGGATGCCTGTATCCTGAGTTTTCTGTCTAAGGCTAAAGTGTTCGTACAAATCCACATAATCAGACCAGTCACTCTTACCTGGGAACTCTTGGGGTGAGTGTCCTCTTATAGGCTAAAGCATGTCTTCGCGATACATTATGAGGACCTATTTACTTTGATTCAGCTTTTGTGTGTCGTTTGTTTGTTTCGTGGTTCGAACAAATGACCATCACCCATGCTTTTTGGTCGGTAATTGTAACATCTCATTCTTACGCGCTGCCATTTCACTTGTTTTCTCTCATGCTTCCTCTGTTAGAATGCCTCCTCGACGTGACAATCAGGTACCTAATGAAGAACTGGCAGCTATCATTACGCAGCAAATGGCTGCTGCAATCCCAAACATTATTGCTCAATGTAACCAATCCCTCAACAACAATAATGCCCCATGCAACTTCAAGACATTCAACTCTGCCAAGCCATCAAAATTTTCTGGGTCTCAAGGAGCGACTGCACTTCTGCAATGGTTCGAAAGTTTAGAGAGCACCTTCAGACATGTTCAGTGTCCAAACCAGCGAAAGGTAGAGTTCGCATCTAGTGTTTTTGAGAAACGAGCTTTAACATGGTGGAATGGTGTGATGAGAGATAGGGGTGCCGAGGTAGCACTGGCTCAAACCTGGGAAGAGCTTCGAGCTCTAATGATGAGGGAATTCTGTCCTCGTCATGAGATTAGGGCTTTGGAAAGGGAATTCGACGATCTTAAGCAAGAAAGCGGTGAGCATCAAGCCTACACAGACCGTTATGAGGAGTTAAGTCTGTTATGCCCGAACATGGTTACGCCTTTGGATAAGGCAATCGAAAAGTACATTGATGGCCTCCCTGACTCAGTACAAGACATTGTTACTGGTAGTAACCCCACTACAGTTAGGCAGGCCATTGAGCTATCCGCTACCTTGACTGAATCCCAGATCAGGTGTTAGTGCATGCGTCTGTCGACTTCGTCTTCTATCGAGTCTTGTATGTAGAATGTTAGATTTGGGCACGTAGTTTGAGAAAACAAGTTATTTCGTTTTAACATGGTGATTTCGCTTGAAAGTATACCATGTAATTCCGCTCGAAATAACATTTCGCTTAGAATGTTATTTCGCTTGGAACCATTTCAAGCGAAATCAGAACCTTATATATAGGGGTTCAAGCGAGATCAGTTGTAATTTTTCCGGTCAGAGCAATGAAGTGCTGCCGAAATGTCGTCTCGCTGTAAAACGTCTTTATATCAATAAAATCGACAGTTAAAGTGTATATTGTGCTGAATTGACCTCAGAATGTCTGTTTCCGCCTTTCGTTCTGAGTAAAACTCTTCTGATCGACTCGTTCGGGTCTGAAAATGATCCAACAAGTGGTATCAGAGCTCAGGAGGAAGAGTTCATACCAATTCTGCCGAAAATTCTGATTTCTACATCTTCTTTTTCAAAATTAACAACTTTTCACAGTTAAAATTGGCTAAAATTCTCACAAAATGTGCGCAATAATGTTTTAACAAAGCCTTGAAAGTTTCAAGCCTAAAATTGATCTAAATCAGGTATAAATTGAGATTTCGCTTGAAAATCAGCTTGAGATGATGACATCAGCAGCTATTTCGTTTGAGAATTTGTTTTGATTCCACTCGAAAGGTTATTTCGCTTGAGATTTTGTTTTGATTTCGCTCGAACCGATATTTCGCTTGGAAAATTCTGTTGATTTCGCTCGAAAGTGTTGTTTTCGCTTCAAAGGTGATTTCACTCGAAGTTAGTATTTCGCTTGAAGTTGTCTAGTTGTTGATTCCACTTGAGATTGTGATTTCGCTTGGAAACACTGTTTGAAATTTTTAAAAAACCGAATCATGGACGAGGAATTTTTCAACGCATTCGCTACTCCGGTTACCCCGATTACTTTTGCACTGAACACGATGTTGGAAAATGAAACAGGGACGATGCAAAAACCACCTAAACTCATGAACATCGAGGAGTATAAAGGTTGGGAAGGACGGTTTGAGAACTGGGTACAAGCAAATTATCTAGATGCTTGGGAATGTGTCGAGACGAAATACGTGAGACCAATGAATGATGACGAAGAGATTATTGCAATCAAAGATCTAAGTGCCGATAATAGAAAGAAATACAAAGATGAGAAAATGATGCTAAGTTTACTACAACAAGCAGTGAAAGAAGATATTTTGGTTCTATTGCAACACAATGGAACTTCGTATTCAATCTGGAAAGCATTAAAATCGAAACTTAAAGGAAGTGAAGAGATGGTCAAGAACAAAAAGTCTCTTTTAAAGAAAGAATTCGATCTGTTTCATGGTTTGAAAAATGAAAGTACAAAACAAATCATTGAGAGATAATGCAATTTGCTAGCCAACATGAGGAGATTGAGCATCGAGAAAGATAATGAAGAGTTGATTGACAAATTATCTGATGCTTTGCCATATGAGACTTGGGGCACTTATCTCATGATGTTAAGGACAAGAAAGGTTTTAGCAATCTAACACTGAGCAAATTCATTGAAAAAATTGAGGCTCAAGAAATGGAACAAAGAAAAGCTTTAAGAATAAGAGATTTTGACGGTGAACAAGACATCGGACTTTATTACAAAGGTGGAGTCAGTGATAAAACCACCAACTTGTCACCGAAGATTGAAACAACATTCAATGCCAAGAATTCATCAGGAAGTTCTTCAAAAGGAACAAACAGCAACACAAGTTTTTCATCATATCCGTCATTTGATCCAAACATTTCAGCAACCAAGAATGGCAAAAAGCTACAATGCAATATTGTTTTGAATCTGGAGAATGATGAGGATTATTCAGCAGAAATGGCTAAGAGTCACATGTCTTTGTTGGGAACGGTGTTGGAGTCTTATGGTAGTTCTGTTGCAGGTCAGATCGGGAATCCAATGCTTACAAAAGAGGATTACGATCAGATTGATGCTGAAGAGATGGAACTGATGGACATAAAGTGGTGTTTGGCAAGTGTATTGAGACGAGCTGAGAAATTTAAGCAGATCACAGGAAGAGATGATTTACGTGAAGCTAATATTTCTACTTTAGACTTTGATAAATCTAAAGTCACTTGTGTTCATTGCAGGGAAAAAGGACACTTCAAGAGGGAGTGCAAAAACCGCAAAGCAAGTGGAGCTCAAAATCCTTTCAACAACAACAATGATTATTACCGGAAGGCCATTTATCATCAAGTTGCTCAACAACAACAAGAACCGCAAGTGGCACATGGTAGAAAAGTGATTGAAGAATCTTCAAAGAGAGCTTTTATGGTGAATCAGGATGATCAAAAGTGTAACACCTCGAAAATTCACGTCCTGTAATGTGTTGACACGTGTCACATGTTTAAATGTGTAATAGAATGTTATAAAAGGACTAAAGTTGACAAACATGGAAAGTATGTAAATATACGAGTTCTAAATGTCAACAGTGAATAAATATATTATACATTAACCCTACATGATGCTCATACCTTCAAACGAATAAATCATGGATCATACGAAGCTAAAAGTGAGAGATTACAAACTACAGAGGTTAAATGTGTCAACATGTTAAAGTTATACCTCTGAGTGACCTTTTGACAAACCCGAAGCTTTGTAACGGTTAATTATGCTCACTAGAATGCACGATAAAAATTTCATAAAGTTTCGTAATCGTATGAGAAAGTTATGACCAAATTCGCGTATAAGGGGTTAAAGCGTTAACGTTGAAAGTTAGGACTTTTCGGGTAACAATAATGTTAACCGGGGACTTAACAAAATGGGTATATGTCTTAAGGCCCCTAAACATAAATTTGGAGGGCTCAAAGTGCAAGAAAATGATGTCTAAACAAAGTTTGAAGGGCCAAGGACCATAACACAAAAATCAAAAGTTAAAGATTTTGTCAGATGAGGCCTCGCGCCACGCGAAGCCCAGGGGAGGGGCCTTCGCGCCACGCGAGGGGCCTTCTGATCCATTTTCTTTGATCCTTTGCCTGCCACAACCATTGCAATCGATTTTTATCCAATTTTCCACATCTTTCTTGGCCCCTAGGCACCCCCTAAACACTTAGGGACATGTGTTGATGATTCATGGTCCATGTTAGACTTGTGTGTCAACATTTTGTGGTGATTAAACCACTATATAAAGGACCAAGATTGCAAACATTCTTCACACCTTCATTCTTGCACTTCTGATCATTCTTGGAGTTCCAAAGCAGACTCAAGTGCTCACAAACCGTTCATAGGACCTTGGTAAGTATGCTTAACCTTCTTTGATTGAGTTTAGCTTAGTTATTTAGCTAAAAGTCCAACCGTCGTAATTAACGGTTGACTTTAAGATTAATCACTAATGGTCCAATGATTAGTCGAATCAAAAGTAGTTATAAGTTGGTAATTATGTGGGTAATAAACCCTCAAAAGGGTTCCCCCTGATTCCCACTCTAACTAGGTCAAATGTCGGGTCAAACTTGTTAAGAAAAAGTCAACAGGATACTTAAATTCTAATTTATGCATAATTAGCAATGTAGAACACATACAACCTGTTTGATCATTAATATAACTTGGTAATTAGTGTAAGGACATGTCTAAACATGTTCAACCCAACAATTTCCTGTTTAGACCCGGTTCGGAACCGAAAGTCGTATAGTTTGACTTTTGCTTTGACTTTCAGTTCTGACCCGTTTTGGTATGATTTAGAAATACCTAAGAGCTTCATTTGGACCAGGTTACATGCTAGTATAACCCTCTGTGATTATACATCATGGTTCATTAGTTAACCGATTAATACGCATGATTCGGTTAATTGCCCATATGTTGACCATTATGCCCTTTTCACCTTAAAATGTGATTTTTGAAAATGTAAAAGAGTAGCAACCTTAATTACTGCTATATAAACTTGTATGCAAAGTTTGACATCAGTTTGAGGTGTAGATTGAGAGTTATGCTCATTAGCGTAATTAAGAAGCTTTATGTTAATAAAACGGCGTAATTAGCCTATAGCCTAGTTAAGCCTACTTTTTTATATCAAACTTAATACCCACTGATGTAATATATTATTTTGGTATTTTTGAAAATTTTTAATTAATTTTAGGCTGAGCATAACTTATAGTCGTAGGCTTAATCCGGTTATTGTCGGTTTTGCCCTAACGGGCTATAAAATGAGTTTTACATATCTAATTGACTCCAAACCTTTTGCTACTGATTACATATGATAAATAAATTATTTTAAGCCTTTTGGAATAATAAAAATATCAGCTTTATGTATAGAACCCGGAAATGGCTTCTAATCGCCTTTTTAAGCGTTTTTAACGCATAGTATGTACTAGAACTATTTTAAACATACAAGGGTTGATACCTACTGATATTTTGGGCAAATTATAATATTTTAACAGTAAGCAAAAGTTGTTTAACTCAGACTTTAGTTTTGAGCTTTACGGCTTATGTGAAATTACCAAAATGCCCCTACGGTGCATAGTTTGGTTATAATTAATAAATTTCACATATATACTTTACCCTACTGTTATAACTTAGTAAAATAAGTATTTTTGCTGATTATATCAGACCTGTAACTCAGGTAAATACTTAAACTCTTTTATAACCTTTTAAATGACCAAACTACCCCTACGGGGCATAGTTTGTGTTTAAATGCATTTCGGGCATAATGAAAGGCATCTTACTGATGTCACAACATATTTGAGGCATAATTAAGTTAGGAAACCTGTATATGGCTCTCATGAATACCCGTTACGCTTCTTACGCGTTCGGTACGATTTATGTAACTAGTTTACATAAATTAGCCTAAACGGGTCAACCCTTAAGGGTTTTATCTCAAAATCCAGAAGGTGTTTGGATTACCCATATTATACAAGTCTTCAAACTTGTCGGGTCTAAAACACATTCTATTCCGGTCTTCGCTTAATCATGCGTTTGAACCGTATATTTCTTTAAGACTAACCGGTCTAAGCTTAGGCTTAATTAAAGACCCGTTAGCATTCTAATTGGTTATTTATACCATGATTCTAGACTAGAGCCTTCCGGTAAATTGTACCTACGCTTACTTAAGTGATTCTAGACTAACCGGTCTAAGCTTAGGCTTAAGTTTACTAGAAGAAACTCCTCTTGCTGAAGATCGTTTCCTTAATAAGTCCTTATAAGGACATATTTATCTTTTAGTCCCTTCGAGGACAACATTATTCCTTTCAAGTCCCGTTTAGGGCAACCTTGAACTTTTTAATTTTATAGTGGAATGACTAAATATTTATCCTAATCAGGAAATATTAAATAAATGGAAAATAACATTCCTTTTATAAGATCTACCATTATAATAAAATGGCAAAATCTAAAAGGACAATACCTAGCCTATTGTCATATTAAGACCCGGCCAAGATGGCAGTTCCTCAATTTAGATTCAGATCCTTATTAACATTCCTTTTGCAAGATCCACCATTATAATAAAATGGCAAAATCTAAAAGGACAAGACCTAGCCTCGTGTCATATTAAGACCCGGCCGAGAGGGTAGTTGTGGGGATTGAACCCTACCAGAGGAACAGATAATGTAAAGTCAAAACCTGTTCACAACAGTGGATTCACAATAAGCAGACGTTTACACTAAGCTCTCCCCTTGATAGTGGTTACCTATCTGCTGATAAACTCTAAGTACTGCTCAGAAGAACAACTGATGAACCAAACATTGATGATACAACTAAAGACTGCTAAAAGGCAAACACTGAGCTCTATCTACTGCTGTCTCTTAAGTACTACTGAAGACCCAAGCACTGCTCATTCAAAGACTGATCACCTTTTGAAGAAAGCACTGATGTTCAAGTAATCAGTGCTTAGGCTACAATAGTGGAACGTGAACAGTGTTAGACTTTTTTTGTATTTAATTATCAATCAGTTGTTAGACATCAGTAGTTTTGTATAGACCAGTGTTTATAGGTTGTTAGGCTGTTAGATGTCACTATCATGGTGACGTCAGCTGAGGTACATCAGTGGTTTGGTTTGCTTATAAATATGACAGTACTCTGTACTGTTATATTTGATCGTTTTGAGTGAGTTCTTCTCCTCAATTCAATCCTTTCATCTTGTGCAACCAACTCTGGAGTATCAGGCTGAGGGGGAGTTTAGTCTGTAAGCTTGCATTGTAATCTTTTGCTTTTAATGTAATCTTTCGATTCTATGAAAAAGCAATTGTTTATCAAGCTATACTCTCCTTTGATTGTGTTTACAAAGTTTGTTATTCATTTATGCTGCACTTAAAACTGCTCATATCTATTTGATTTGTTCAAATCTCACAAACAAGCACAATCAGTAGATCCTTAGATCCTAACAATTGGTATCAGAGCCAGGACAGTCAAATTCGATCTAACAATCAATTTGACATAACAGTTCGGCTCAAAATTCATTGATACTAAGGTTGGTTGTATTTAGTTGAAAAACAGAGTAACGAGTAAATCATGATCAAAATGGTTATTCAAAAATCTGTAAATCAACCAAGATGTCATATGACACACAAATTTCACACAACAAGTGATTTCATGCACAAGACACTCATGGTTTCTAGATCTGAAAACAATATCTGTCAAACTATGAGATTATTTCTTATTTTCTAAATTGATTTCAATTATTGATGTATAATCTGTGATGTTTTCATTAAATACTAAAGTATGAACCTCAGATTAACAAAAACCTATGTTCATAAAACATTAGTGTTTTTGATAACATAAAAAGAGGGAAATTAAAACTTTAGTCATTCAGATCTTATGTGTGAAAAACAGGTTGAGTTCCTCAAAAGGACAAAATCAACTATGTTAAAATACATTAAGAAAATCAGGGTCAACATAGTCCGTATCATATATAGTGTGAGATTGGTTGAAAAATTTATGCAAACATGACCAAGTCTCTCAAAACATTACTGCAAAATGATTTTGGACTAAAATTCACAAAAACTCGAAAGTGTGTTTATCTCAACACTCTTGAAGTCAAAAGAAAAGAGTATAAACGTAAAACACTTAAGAGTCAAAGCTTGGGGTAATAATGGTCATTAAGCAACTGTTTGTATTCCTTGGTTCAGGAAAATTCAGGTGACAGTAGTATTCTCAGTGATTAAGCTTGCAAAAGGACTGGTTCATGTGTCCTCATGTTTGCAATCAACTGACAAAGAAAATGGTACCAAACAGTGGTCAAAATGTATTCAAAATGTTCTACCACTGCGGTCAAACCACTGACCATTTTCATAAACTTGAGAATGATATGATTATATTTTAAATATATATATATATATATATATATATATATATATATATATATATATATATATATATATATATATATATATATATATATCAGATCCTTTTTGATGCTGTTCTCAGAAAATCCTTTAAATTTTTTTATATAAAGGATTCTCTCGAATAATCAGGATATATTATTCATTTTTTTGGAGTAATATATTTTGAACTTTTGCTTGTTTTTGTTGGCATTAGTTTTAATTCCTGTCAGGACATAGTACCTTATTTTTGTTGGTATTCTTGTCCTCATGAATGGGTCAAAAGGAAATGGTACATTGTTCAAGATCATGTCATACTCAGGTTTGTTTTTAAACATTAATCAAATATTGGTTGCTAAATTGTGGTTAAACTACTGGGGCATCTCATGTTTTAACTTGGATATCTAACAAAAATGAGTGCCTTAGCAAAAAGTCTACATCATCTGGGATACTCAACCACTGCCAAGGCCTACAAAGTGTTCAATACATGGACCAAGGCATGGAGGAGACTTTGAATGTTAAGTTCAATGAACTTTCATCAATGAAAATCCCAGCAAATCCTGCAGATCTTTTTGATCTTGAAAAATTTACTTTTGAAAATACTGTTGTCAAGACTAACAGTGCAGGTCCATCAGAGGATACAACACCAGACTATGGGTATGAAATCATCATCCCTCAAAGGTCTACCACAAAGGGAAAAGCATCAGCTGTTCAAAACAGTTGTCAAAGCTCAACCACTGCTACCTCAACAGTTGTAGACCAAAGTAGCCCATCAACCACTGCTTCCACATCCTCAAACACTGCTGACAAAAGTCCTCAAACAGTGGATAAAAGTCAGCAGTTGTCCTCTTCATTACCTCCTATTCCACCACCTTTTGAAGCCACTGCTGGATCATCAAAGTCCCCAGCAGTGGTTAGCTCAGATGATACACATTTGCAGCCTTCACCAACAAATGCCATCATACCATACCAAGGAGATTTAATCATCTTGAGATCTCATCGACCTGATCAAATCATTGGCAACATCAATGAAGGGGTGCTCACAAGAAGCCAAACCCAAAACATTTGTCTTTTTGCTGGTTTTCTATCACTCCATCAGCCAGTCAAGTATCAAGAGGCACTGAAAGACAACAGCTGGGTAGAAGCCATGCAAGAGGAGCTCCAACAGTTCAAAAGACAACAAGTATGGGAGCTTGTACTACTTCCAGAAGAGGTTAGTCCCATTGGCACAAAGTGGGTCTTCAAGAACAAAACTGATGAAAGGGGCATTGTTTTCAAGAATAAAGCCAGGCTTGTGGTTCAAGGTTACAGACAGGAAGAGGGGATTGACTATGATGAAACATTTGCCCCTGTAGCATGATTGGAAGCTATTAGACTGTTCCTGGCCTTTGCTGTCAACCACAACATGAAGGTGTTTCAAATGGATATCAAAAGTGCTTTCCTCTATGGTACAATTCAAGAAGAGGTGTATGTGTGTCAACCTCCAGGCTTTGAGGATCCATTTTATCCAGATCATGTCTACAGGTTGAACAAAGCCGTGTATGGCTTGAAACAAGCACCAAGAGCCTGGTATGAAACTCTTTCCAACTTTCTACTCTCAAATGGTTTCAAAAGAGGTACCATTGATAAAACACTGTTTCTTAAATGGAGATGGAAGGATTTAATGATTGTCCAAATTTATGTGGATGACATTATTTTTGGAAGCACATGTAACAAAATGTGTGAAGAGTTTAGAGAACTCATCACAGCTGAGTTTGAAATGAGTGCAATAGGTGAGCTGCAATGCTTTCTTGGTCTCCAAGTACAGCAAATGCAAAATGGAACTTTCATTCATCAAAGCAAATATGCTAAAGAACTTTTGACCAAATTTGATATGAATGATTGTAAACCATGCAGCACACCCATGGCAACAAATAAGCTGGTCATGTCTGATGAAAAAGATGAGCTGACTGACCAAACACTTTATAGAAGCATGATTCGGTCTTTATTGTACCTAACTGCATCTAGACCAGACATCATGTTTGCAACATGTGTCTGTGCAAGAAGTCAATCAGCTCCCAGAAAATCAAATCTCATTGCTGTAAAAAGGATCTTCAGATACATAAAAGGTGCTCCCACACTTGGTATCTGGTATCCAGCTAATGGGAACATCAAGCTTTCAGGTTTTTCAGACAGTGACTTTTCTGGATGTCACACCACAAGGAAGTCCACTTCAGGAGGGTTCCAGTTTCTAGGTGATTGCTTGGTTTCTTGGCAAAGCAAAAAGCAAGCAGCAGTTTCAACATCCACTGCTGAGGCTGAATACATCGCTGCTGCAAGCTATACAACCCAACTCCTGTGGCTTCAAAATCAGTTACTGGATTTTGGTATCACTGCCTTAAAGACACCACTCATGTTGGACAGCCAGGCAGCAGAAAATATCATCAAAAATCTAGTTTCCCACTCTACCACTAAACACATCGACATCAGACATCATTATGTGAGGGATTGCTATGAAAAAGGTTTGATTTCTCTGCATCATGTCCCAACTAAAGACCAGCTGGCAGATGTGCTCACAAAAGCACTTGATACAGCCACTTTTGAAAGCTTGGTCTCTAGGATTGGGATGCTGAACATGGAATAACAAGCAACATCTTGTTTTTCTATGAATAAAAACAACAAAATGTTTTCAGAAAATCAGAAATCCATCCTTAAAAATAGCTAACAATGAAATTTTCATTAAAATCCTTAAAAGTCTGCCATAACCACTGATTGTTCAAAAGTCTGTCCAGTGCTGAAAGTCAACCCCTGTTCTCTCATTCCTTTGATAAACTCTGTTGTTCAAAAGCAGTGTCTTATCCACTGATATGCTATCCACTGATAGTGAAAATCATCCACTGTCTTACTACCACTGCCTTCTTCAGTTACTTTCATAAAAGTACTGTCCTTCACTTTCACCAGGGGTTGTCACGTGGGCAATACATAGTGGTCAGACCTTTTGTAACGGCTGCCACGTCAGCATTCACTTTCTTCCCTATAAAAATCCCCACTCACCACCAAAACAGGGTTTTACTGTCGAATTGAATTCTTAAAAATTCTCTTCCAAAAACAGTTTTTCATCTCATTTCTCCACAAATTTCTTCGATCATCATCTTCAAAATGACAAAATCAAAGCCATCCACAAAACCCACTTCCAAATCATCATCGAAAACAGCCTCTCAAAAGGCAATCTCTACTGAAATCCCATATAAACCATCTCACAATCTCCTGGGTCTTCTCACAAAACCAGGAACCACCAATGTTTTCGATTCCATCATTGACACCATGGCAAAATCAAAGTACAAAACTTTGTACACCGCCGATGCACCAATCTATTTGAAGACCCAAAGAGAGTTCTGGAAGAATGCAACCCTTGAAAAACAAGGAGACACTGCAACCACCATACACTCTTCTATAAAGGGTAAAGCTGTCCAAATCACGCCACAATCCATTTCAGAGGTCTTTCAACTCGATGATCAGGAAGGTAAAACTTCTTTCACTAAAAACGAGTTACAAACTGACTTCATTGAAAGAAGGTATGAAGCCACAATGATGAAGAAACTTACCTTACAAAAAGGTTATTTTCCTTCTGCAACCAGATTTTTATTTCATACCCTCCTACTATGTGTTTCAAACAAAACCACTTCTTTCAATGAAATCCCTTTAAAGATTCAAAATCTGGGATATGCAATTCTTCAAGAAGAAAATTTTAACTATTCTCGGGAAATCTTTAAAGATTTGGTTAATAATGTTGAAACAAAATCATTCTTACTGTTTCCAAGGTTTTTAAGTTACTATTTTGAAAAGAAATTCAGTAAGGATGATTTAGCAGCAATAATTCAAGGTGATTCTACTCAAATAAACAGTTTAACAACTGAAACTTTTTCAAGAATGTTAGCACCTTGCAAAACACAAGCAGAGGTGCCTGAGCAGAATTTAGCAGCTACCACTGCTCCTCAGGTATCTGCTACTGAGCCCACTGCTCAAGGTGATCAAAGCAGCAGAACAACTGTTTTGAAACCCACACCTACAAATCCCAAAAAGCCAAACAAAAAGAAAAATCAAAAACCCCCCAAACCAATTAAAACGGCAACTCTGGAGGATGAGATACCAGAGCTACTGCCTATGACAACACAAATGTCACAAGAAACCACTGCTGCTACTTCCTCACAGCAGTTGGTACAAATATCTCAACCCATAACCAAAACTCCTCCTCCTTCTTCACAAAAAGAACAGGTTGTACACATAGGGCCACCACATTATGATGCTCTGGAAACACTCGTTTCCATCATCCATCATCCACAGCCCAATGCCCAGGGCAAATTCTCTTTCTACACCCAACCTCACATCCACAATTCCACCAAAAACACAACTTTTGTTGGATGCAATAGATTTGAACCAGGCACTACCCAGTCCTTCTCAATCACCTGTTAATGAGAATATGCCTCAACAACTGACTAAGCCTGATGTATCATTCCTTGCTAACCCACCAACACAACCTGAGGAGGTTACACCCCTTGAGTTACAAGTAACTCTTGGTGGTAATCCAAGTGAAGCAGCCACTATAACTGTTGAACCCACTGGTTTACAGTTGGACAGTGGTTACATCAATAAGACTTCCTTGGAGGCAATTCCTTTTATAGCACCTCTGCCAACCACCAGTGGATTTATTTATCCTACTGGCAACATCAAAAGGTTGTCAAGTGTTGAAGGGAGAAGACCCCAGTACCAAGAAAAAGGGGCATCAGTGGTTAATGTTTGGAGTATACTCCCTACCTCTACCACTGATAAAACCACTGTTAGTGGGAAATCAGATGATCCCATTAAATTGGGTGATGGTTTAAAGTACCAGAAATTGACGGATCGTGTTGAAAAGCTTGATAACTCTGTTGCAGAACTCAAAGATATGCTACAACAGTTGTTACAAGTACAAAAGGTACAATCAACTGCTATTCCATCTCAAGCACCTGTTCCACAACAGGCACCTGCTACAAATGAGCTCTGGAATTTATTTCAACCTTTTCTCCATCAACAAGCACAACTAGCAGATCAGCAACATGAAAAACATGTCCAACAGCTGAGAAATGCAATGGAGTCAAGGTTCAAGAATACTCAGGCTGATCTAAAGGCTCTCAAAACTTAGATCCTGCACACCACTGGCACTGCTCCTCTAACAGTTCTCTTCATTGATTAACTTCCCCCAGATAATGCCAAAAAGGGGGAGAAAATTCAGGAGTGGAAAAAGAAGGGAATAGAGGATGGTCTCTACATTGAACCAGAAAATGCAAATATGACCAAACAGATCCCTCTGCCAGATGGAAGCAAGAAAATTGATGTGACCACAAATGCACTGGCAGAAGCAGTTGCAAGTGTAAAAAGGGATAGAGAGGCCAAAAAGAAAGCCAGGGTGGATTATCTGGATCAGGGTACTTCTGGGTCAAAAGATGATGAAAATATTGTTGATGAAAAGAAGAAGCCTACAAGAAGAGTAAGGCTACCCAAATCCATTCCAACCAGACGTTCAAAGTCTGTTCCAAAACCACCACCTAAAACAGCTGTTGTAACTCCTGTTGTACCCACTACTGTTGGTACTTCAGTGGTTACAACATCTGCTCCCACTTCAACACACACTACATTCACTGCTTTACCACCATCACCACCAAAAACAAAATCACCTCCTGCCAAAAGGCAGAAGACAGCAGTTGTTACAACATCTGGTGTAAAGACAACAGTTGTTGGAACACCAGTTGTTTCAACAACTGTTAGTCAATCACAAACCACTGTCACTACATCCACCACCACTGTTCCATCCAAAACATCATCAGCCCCTCCTCAAACAAAGAGGAGAAGGCTAATTCTCAAAGATGATGACACTTCACCACCACAAACATCTTCAAAATCTTTAGCTCTTGTCACAATACCAAAACCAGTTCCTCTCTCTTCAGTTCGAATGCACAAGCCCTTACCTCCTGCAGGTGTTCAATTTCCTCTTGAACTAGCAGTTATTAGAGAAGAAATAAAATCTTTCTACTTTGAGGATGACCCTGCTAAAAGGAGTTTGCCATTAATAAAAGGATATCCCTGGCCTAAAAATGTTGATGAATATTTGAAAATCAAGGTCAAGCAAGCAGAGGATATCTCAAAAAGAAATACACAAGGGAAATCTGACAAAGAAATTTCAAGAAACTATCAATATCTGCTCACACAAGTCAGATCCCTAGAACAATTTGCAAAAAATGTCAGTCAACAAATTTCAGAAAGAGCAGCTGAAACTTTGAAGAAAGACTACATTGAAAGCATCATGGCTCACAAGAAGTACAAAGGAGAGAGATACATGTACAAAGAGTGGACTGTTCCTGAGCTTGAAAATGAAGCAGCAAGAATTCAAGACATGATAAAAAGGAAAGTCACTCACACTCCTCCTGACTGGGCAAAGTTTAGAAAGAATGTACCTGACAAACAGGTAGAACTGAAAAGAATGAAAGAAGAACTGGTTGCTGCTGAATATGGAAACAAAAGACAAATTGCTAGATGGAAAGAAGATGTGGTCAGGATCACCTACAAAAGGTTGGAGGAACTAAGAAAGAAAGATCCAAATGTTCCTCAAAAGCCTGACTATCCTGAAGCAGAGGTTTCAAAAAGACCAACAAAGCTGCAAATCAGGAGAGCCACCGCTCCAACTGGTGCTACCATCTATAAAAGAAGGACACACAAACAGTTGGGAGGTGAAACCATCCAAGAGATGATAAAAGGAGATGACCTTGTAAAAGAAGGCATAAAGAAAATGATCATAGAAACTCTTGGTTTGGATCAAACTGCAAGTGCCAGCCTCACCAAATACCTCTGCAAATAAACATCTCCCAAGAAACCCACCAGGCTCAAAAATACAAAAGTGGGAAACTGACAAACAGACCTGCGTATTGACTTTGCTCAGGTCTGGTGGAGAAGTGGAGAAAATATCAAGGGAACAAGCTCTTGGCCTGAGTCTTGAAGATTTGCAGGATCTCCTTGATCTTCCACTTAGCAGGGATGATGAAGACACAGATGCCCTAGACTTTGAACTACAATTTAAAGGTCAGATAAGGGAACTGTTGATGAGGCAATAAATGTCCACAATAATGAAGAGTTTTGGCATTATCTGTTCCAGGGGGAGATTCTTGGGATTGAACCCTACCAGAGGAAT
>JARYGA010053658.1:0-22399 GCA_030545235.1 Helianthus tuberosus
TGTTGATGGTCCTTGGTGTATCTCTAGATCCGTTGAAGTGTGCAAGTCGGTTGAGACAGAGGATGGGTCGGGTTTGATTGTTGGGTTAGAGCTCGGGGGAGCTTTAATGGACCTTTAAGTTAACTCATAAGGGGGTCGCTGCAACTACAGGATTGGGTTGATGTCTTGGCTTGTTCTTAGGAACTTGGAGGCTTCAAAGACTTGTTTTGAAGATCACTAGAGTTACTAGATAAAGGGTTTACTTGGATAGCATTTGTGGATTGTGAAAAAGGCTTCAAGTGGGAGATTGTTAGGTTTTGTGAAGCCTTTTGTGGGCTAGGATCGGTCAACAAGGAGGAACAAGGGCGGGTAGGTTTCTTATATTATGTTATGTGCCCATTTATTTGCTTCTTGGCCCTAAGTTTTAGACCCTAGTTATTATCTATAAATGCTCTACTAATGTCATTGTAATCTTTGGTTTTGAGCTAAAAATAAAAAGTCTAGTTTTAGGTCGTGCACGTAAGTCTCCCAATAAGATCGAACAAAGTAGAAATTCTTGTGCAATGTATTTTTTGTTTCTAAGTGAATTTGTTTGTGTTATACGTGTGTTGATTCGCTTTCGCATGCTACTTGAATCCGACGACAAAGTCAAGACCAAGGAAAATAAATATCAGACGACAACACATAAGATTGGCAAAAATCAAAGGGTATATGAGAAAGTATCCCTTAACAAAGTCTTATAAATTTTAAACAAACGTTTATAAAAAATGTATCAAATCAAAGTTAAATAAAGTTCTGGAAAACACAATGAATATGGTTAAGAATTTGAACAAGTTATTAAACAAATGTATTGAAACAAGTGAGTACTTTTAAAATTGCCATACTTTTTACATTAGACAAAGTAGTAAAATGGTGAAAGGAATATTATATGAAGAAATCATTCAAATTTGGAAGGTAATAACCAAAAGTCTAGAACAATGATTTAAAACTCGATTTTTATACCGTACCTGTTTGGCTTAGAAACGGTTTAAGCGGGCAGTTCAACCAGTTCTATCAGACGGTTTAACCGGTATGTTGGTGCATACGTCTGTCAACTTCGTCTTGTATCGAGTCTTGTATTAGTCTAGATAGATCAGGGCACGAAATACGAGAAATCTGTGTTGGTAGCTATTTCGCACGAAATAGCATGTTAGTCATTTCATACGAAATAGCTTGGCTATTTCGTTTGAACTATTTCTTGTGAAATACCCTTGTCTATAAATACTAGGTGTGCCTTGTCATTTGTAACTTTCCGGTTTCAGAGTCAAACTGCTGCCGAAGTGTCTACTCGCTGTAAAACGTTGTTATATCAATCAAAAAGACATTTAAAGTGAATCTCAAGCTGAATCAACTTGATACGTTTGTTTCCACCTCTCGTATTGAGCAAAAACTCTTCTGAACGACTCATTTGGTCGTGAAAACGATCCTACAAGTGGTATCAGAGCTCAGGAGGAAGAGTTCTTACCGTTTCAGCTAAAAATTCTGTTTTCTACACCTTCTTTTCAAAATTAAACAGAATTTCACAGATAAAATGACTTGATTTTCACACATTATATGCGAAACATTGTTTTAACAAAGCCTTGAAAGAATTAGACCTAAAATCAACCTAGAAATTGATCAATTGGACAAAAATCTGATCGACATGATGACGTCAGCAGTATTTCTCACGGAATAGATCCTTCATTTCACACGAAATCAGTATACCGTGTGAGCTATTTCGTACGAAATCACTATTTCGTACCAAGGTGTTCTCATTTCGTGTGAAAGTCTGTTATTTCACACGAAATCAGCTGTAGTTTGGTTCATTTCGCATGAAATACCTTTTTTCGTGTGAAAATATTTCATTTCGTACGAAAGCATCTCATTTCGTGTGAATTCATTTCGTTTGAAGTTGTCTTGCAGGTCATTTCGTTTGAACAGGGTATTTCGCTTGAAAAGACCATTTCGTGTGAAACCTGATTTCGCTTGAAAAGCTGATTTTGTGAAACTTGTTACCAAATCATGGAAGAGGAATTTTACAACGCGTTTGCTACGGCCCCGAGTACTCCTACTGCTATTGCTCAAAGCATGAACATGGAAAATGAAACAGGAACTTTGCAAAAACCCCCGAAGCTAATGGGAATTGAGGAGTATTATGGTTAGAAAGATCGTTTTGAAAACTGGGTTCAAGCTAATCATTTGAGATCTTGGGAATGTATTGAGAAAAAGTATGTTAAGCCTCGTACAGATTTGGGAGTTATAAAAGCAATTTCTGAACTGACGGATAAAGAATGAGACATGTATAAAGCAGAAAAAATGATGATTAGTCTGCTACAGCAAGTTGTGAAAGAAGATATTTTCATTCTACTTCAACATGACAACACTTCACGTTCAATTTGGGAAGCACTTCGAATTAAGTTTGAAGGAAGTGAAAAGATGATTAGGAGTAAGAAATCATTGCTAAAGAAAGAATTTGATTTGTTTTCGAGTTTGCCAGGAGAATCTTCAAAGAAATTGATCGAAAGAAATTTTCACTTAGTGCGATCTATGTCTTTGTTGGAAATAGTTAAAGATCAAGAAGAATGAGTTGACAAACTAGTTGATGCTTTACCTCAGAAAGAGTGGGGTACCTATCTGATGATCTTGAAGAACACTGGAGAATATGACAAATTGACAATTTCCCAGTTCATTGAAAAGATTGAAGGACAAGATCTTGAGCAGCAAAAGATTGCTAGAATGAATAATCCGAGTGGTCAACAAGACATCAAGATGTATTACAAAGGGAGTGTTCAGGAAGTTGAATCAAGTCCAAAAGTCCAAACTGCTTTCAGTGCTAAAAACTCATCTGGATCAGTTAATCAAAGTCCAAACAGCAGCAGTGGATTTTCTTCATATCCGAGTGTTAATCCGAAGAGTTCAACCTCAAGTCATCAGTTCCAAAGCTCAAACAACCATAATAGTCATGTGTTACAATGCAACATTGCATTGCATCTTCAGAACGGTCAAAATTTCTCTGAAGAAGTCGCTAAAGGTCACATGTCATTACTAGCTACAGTGTTAGAATCATATGAGGGATTGGTTGCAGGAAGGATCAGAAATCCTATGCTGACGAAAGAGGATTACGATTAGATAGATGCAGAAGAAATGGAACTTATGGACATTAAATGGTGTCCAGCGAGTGTTTTGAGGAGAGCTAAAAAATTTAAGATGATTACAGGAAGAGATGATTTCAGAGATGCTAATGTTTCTACTTTGGGTTTTAATAAATCTAAAGTTACTTGTTTTCGATGCAGGGAGAAAGGACATTTCAAGAGGGAATGTAAAAATCGAGAAGCAAGTGGAGCACAGAATCCTTTTGGTAGTAATGATTATTATCGGAAAGCCATATATCAACAAGTTGCTCAACAACCGTATCAACAACAAGAACCACAAACTGCACATGCCAAGAAAGCAATCGAAGAATCAAATAAGAAAGCTTATTTTGGTATAATAGATCAAGATGATGAAAAAGTAGCAGAAGGTTTCAGTTGTGACAAATACATTCCACCTGATTCAAAAACAGTAGCGTTAATTGCTCGGATAGTTCAAGAACCAGATTTGATGAAGGAATGGATGAAAGGGTTTGCTGATGTTGAGAAAAATCAAGATGAAGAGTTTGTTTGTTCAGATGATAGTTCAGAAAGTACTCAAGTGTTTGATCAATCATCATCTGATAGTGATGATGAAGAAGAAACACAAATAAATATTGGAAAATTTGTATTATCTCCTGAAAGTTTTGAATTTTATTTTGCAGATAGATTGGAAAAGCTGAAAGGAGAAACGAGCAACAAAAGAAAAGAAAAAGGTGAAAAGTGAGAATGTTGCTCAGGAAAAGATTTTTGAACAAAGTAACAAAAGATAAAACTACTGAGCAGGCAGTTGAAGCTGAAAAAGTAGTTGAAATAAAAAAGATTATTGAAGTTGAAAAGATTGTTGAAGTCATCAAGCCATGTTTAAAATGTTCAGAATCTTGCAAACAGTGTGAAGAAAAGGATGAGAAGTTGAGTGAGCAAGATAAGATGAAAGAAAAATTATTGTTTGATCTCAATTATGTGAAAGAATAGTATGATGTGTTGAACAGAACAGTGAATGGTCTACAAAAGACAAATTCTGAAAGAGAAGATGCATTAACGATGATGAATACAGTAATGATGTCAAAGCAAAAGGCTATCAATTACTACATTGAAGAATGTGCAAAGCTGAAGCAGGAGTTGGAGACAGAAAGGATTGAAAATGAAAGAATTAGACGATTGTTGCAAAGTTATTCTAGTTCTGATTATTTGATTGATCGAATTTATCCAACTGTTGCAGGTTTTGAAGCATTTCAAGACAAGAAGCCTGAAGAGAAGGATACTGGTAAGAAACAAAGTGCAAATTATAAAAAGTGTCTGCCTCCGATCTGGGAAGGTTATTCTCCCAGAAAACCAAATGAGGAACAGGTCAAAAAGGCTGTCAATATAAAGTTAAAGTCCGAAACAATTGATGAGTTACCAGACAATATTGATGTTACGTTCACATCGTCTGACATTGATCATGAGTCTGAGTTAATAAAGAAAGTGGTCGATCAGGTGTTGGATAAAGATGAGGAGTCGGAGTCAAAGTCTAAGTCTGAAAGTTCGGGATCATCATCAGTTGACAGTCCAAAGTCATCGGTTAAAAGGGTTTACAATAAAGAATTTCTGTTATCGAAATCTAATTTGAATGACGAACCAATCAAAGTGGCATATACTTTGAATGATTCAGACAAATTATATTCTGATGAGGAATTTCCAATAAGAGGTGTTAAACCAGAAATGATAAAAAAAGGTTTTCAAACTAATAGAAATTAATATTTCTGAAATAAAAGATGAAAATATTTCTGAAAAACCTAATCCTTACACCTCAAGAGTTCAACAACGTTTAAACAAGAAAAAGGGTTACAGTTCTGGTTCAGGTTATCGAAAGAAACCAAACCATAACGGTAATTTCAAAAAGAAAGGTCTTGGTTTTATTCCACCGAAAAATCATAAAAATGAGAAAACTTATAAATCAAAAACTGTATTTGTTTCAGGATCAAGTTCTGTGGAAGAAGAAAAGAACTCATTCTTGAAGCAGTCAAACAAAGAGTTCTTTGCAGAAAAACAAAAGTTTGAGAAGAATGGAGTTTATAAGAGAAAAGAGACGAGAACCTGTTACCGATGTCAAGAAGTTGCTCACATTGCCTGGAACTGTCCAACGGCTACCAACACAAAACAGGAAGTTGTTTCTAAACTCAAAGAAAAAGTTGTTGACAAAACTGAACCACCAATTGAAAAATTCAAAGTGTTTAAAAACTCAACATATGAGGTTGGTGAATGTTCGAAAAGATTTTACAAGAAAAGAGTGAATCTTGACAACCAGAAGTGGGTAGTTAAGAAATCTGATGTGAAGTCTGGCGATGAATCTGATTCGTCAAAGTCAGAGGAGCCACAAATTGATCTAAAAATAGAAACATCAGTACCGCCAATGGATGATGTCAATTTTCCACCATTGCGGGCTGAAAATTTTAAACAAAAAGTTGGTAAAGTGGAAATCTCGAATCAATTCTATTCTGAAAAGAAAGATTTTGATGTCGAAAATGTTTTTAATGGAAATGTGAAAAAGATTTTTGGAAAGATGATCGAAGGAAAGGTCAAAGGGGTAAAAGATTTTTATGAAACAAAGAAGGCAACTTACACCCCGAGTGAAACTGAAGAGGTCACATCCAAGTTTGGTCAGGCTTGGATGTCTGTTTTTCATATGTGAAAAGTATGACTTGCCGGAGCTTCCAGGTTGGTAAGTATGGAGCAGGTATCGGCATCTTTCTTGAATTTTGTGTGCTTGTGAAAACATTCAAGTGGTGAATCAGAGACATTAAGTTGTACTTGATTTTCTACAAGTGGTATTTGTTGATTGAACTTAAAATTGTTATATTTTTTAAAAAGAAAGAAGATGAAAGAACAAGGTGATGAATTGATCCCCTAACCTACTAGTAATTTCAACAAAACTAATTTTCCGAAAAAACCATTTTTGATTAAAACAAACTTAAGTGTTTTGAAATCATAATGGGAAAATAGTTTGTTGACAGAGGGAGTTCTGATTGTTTTTGCCAAGTGGATGGCGATTTGAAGCAATTCACAACAGTTGTCATTTTATGTGTACAGTTTGTTTTCAAATTTCTTATAAATGCTTTTGAATTTTAGGGGGAGTAAGAAATTTCAGAAAATCCAAAAACATTAGAAAATTTGAAATTGTCAAAAACATGATAAAATCAAAAATGAGTTTTGTTGTAGAAAAGAGGAAATGATAGTACATCAGTGGACTTTCACAGCATGCTAAAGAATTGGAAAGTTAAAATGTGATAAACGGTCTCACTGATGATATGTCAGTTGGTTTTTGCACATTTAGTAGATTGTGTTCGAGATATAAACCTAAAATTTCAAACTTACTTATCTCGTGGGGAACATTTCTCGGATATATGGGTAACCCCCGAAATCTTGTTTGAAAGATCCCTCTTTCTGAGATACTAGGTCTTTATGCTTAGTGATATCTAGGGTATTACCCCGGGACTTCTGATTTTGCGGAAGCAATGGCCTAGTCCCCGTATAATACTTTTCGCTTGCTTAAAATATAGCACCTCCCTCAGCATAAAAAATGATGAAACATTGCAAAATGCTAATCATGTGCTGTTGAAGAAAAGATTCTCTAAAGGGAACTCACCTAAAGTCGAAGCCATCATCTCTCTGATTTTGCGGAAGCAATAGCCTGAGCTCTCATGGCCCTCGCATTTAACCCTTTACAGATATCATCTAGGTATACTCATCTGTAAGACTGAATAATGGGATCTGGATACGGGAGTATATTCAAGTGGTGGGACACGCGAATAAGTTTAAGTCTCTAAAACATTAATCTCGTATCTCGAAACAGTTGAACTTTGTGTGAAAATTTAAGTGGATCAGTATACTGACAATCTAAGTGAATCGTTTAGAACTTAAAATGTTTAAAGCTTAACGGTGCTAGTGATTGGTCTCAAAAACTGATATGATCCTCTTACACAAACTCACAAAAAATATTGTCTGTAAATATTTTTTACTGCATTTCCATTATATTAAAATCCAACAAGATTTTTAGTGTGTTTTAGCATAAATTTTTGAAATTTCAAACAGATTTTCAACAATTGATGTTGGAGAGCTGATTTTCAAAATTCCGAGTGCTAAACATGATGAACAGGTTTGGGAAAGTGTGTTTGAAAAAGTTTTTTCTTACAAGTGGTCATTCGAGATTATAAATGTTAAATCTTTTTAAATGATATGTTTAAATGATGATTTGAAATTAATTCTACATGTGGAAAGCAGAGATTAAATTTGTCAAATTTTAAATTTGTGAAATTTATTTCTAGGTTAAGAATGTGCAGGTTAGACAGGTTTCGATACCTGAGTTGAATAAGAGCCAGGTCATGATCTTGGAACGTGAGATAATTCAGACTGCGATCCCAGCTTATAGAAAGGGGGAGTCTGAAGACATCAAGAGGGAGTCTGAAGATGCTGAAGAACTTAAGGAATCAAGAGATCTGATCAAGAAAAGATAAAGCCAGGTTGCGATTTTGATAGAGTCAGATTGAGATCCTGGAAGAGAGAAGAAAAGAGAAGAAGAATAAGGATGTTTTACACTGTCAGATACTTCAGAAAGAGCAGAAAGACTGATAAAGACTGAAAACGTTGAAGACTCGACACTGAAGACTTCGTCAACATCCGAGGGGGAGTCTGTTGGTGCATACGCCTGTCGACTTCGTCTTGTATCGAGTCTTGTATTAGTCTAGATAGATCAGGGCACGAAATACGAGAAATCTGTGTTGGTAGCTATTTCGCACGAAATAGCATGTTAGTCATTTCGTACGAAATAGCTTGGCTATTTCGTTTGAACTATTTCGTGCGAAATACCCTTGTCTATAAATACTAGGTGTGCCTTGTCATTTGTAACTTTCCGGTTTCAGAGTCAAACTGATACCGAAGTGTCTACTCGCTGTAAAACGTTGTTATATCAATCAAAACGACATTTAAAGTGAATCTCAAGCTGAATCAACTTGATACGTTTGTTTCCGCCTCTCGTATTGAGCAAAAACTCTTCTGAACGACTCATTTGGTCGTGAAAACGATCCTACACGGTACAATTGGTCGGTTTGAACCAGTTTTTAAAACAATGGTCTAGAAAAGAAACAAAGCCCCACTATTGATGTTTTGCATGATTGGGCAAATTTTACCATCCTTTTGCATTGGTCAAATATATTTATTTATTTATTACTAATTCTAATAAGGAAATTAGGACGGATTTTAGCTTATTGCAACAACTTCAAAATTAACAAGAGAGAACACTCACAAACCAAGCACGGTTGGATCATGGTATAACCATCTGGTCATGACGAATTTTAAGAGAGAACACTCACAAACCAAGCACGGATGGGTCGTGGTATAACCATCTGGTCGTGACGAATTTTTTGATGTGGCTCTTTCTACACTTCAACTAACCTTTTGAAAAAACTAGGAACAAAAAATTATACCCTTAAGTGATTCATTCATATATATCATTAAGTTGGAAATTCAAAGTTGAAGATTGTTGAACAAGAAAATTGTGTCCTGCCATTCGTTACAAACTCCTGTTCATATATTTGTAAGTGGTGATAATTACCAAGTTAGTGATTAGAGAAAAGATGGTCACCACTTAGATTAGTGAGAAGAAAAAAGAGTCTATCACCAAGTAAGAAGGTTGTGATCCCTTCTAATTTGTAATAAGGAAGAAATGTTGGTGATATATACTTTTTCTAGAGAGAAGCACTTGGTGATAACTAGGCTAGGCTCGGTTGAGCTCGAACTTAAACAAGTCAGTTCGGTTCGGCTTGTTTATTTTATCGAGCTGAAAAGTCGAGTTCGAGCTCAGCCCGTAAAATTTTCGAGTCAGCTCGGGCCAAATCGAGCCAACTCGTTAATATTTTATTTTTTTCATAAATATTAATAACATCAAAAACAAAACAAAATAATAATTACACATTTATCTATATGTATTACTTTTCTTTATCTATTATTTTAAGGGAAATTGGCCTCTAATAATCCCAGCTAGACCTTATTGGCCATTAATAATCCCACCTCAAAATATCCCCCTACTAGTCCCACCTTTCACCTATTTTTCCTACAATAGTCCCCCGTTAAAAAAACTTAACGGAGTTAAGCTTTTTTCCAAATTACAAACAGATTTTTAGGGTTTTTAATTAGAACGACGATACAAGTCCATTGATGTAAAACTTGCCTTGAAACGGTGCTCCAAACGATGAAAACGGCGCTTCAATTCGGGTGTTTAAATTTCTAATTAACCAAATGCAAGTCACTTGGAGCAACATTTTGAAGTAAGTTTTACATCGATGGACTCGTATCATCGTTCTGATCAAAAGCCCTAAAAAATCTGTTTGTAATTTAGAAAAAAGCTTAACTCCGTTAGGTTTTTTTAACAGGGGACCATTGTAGGAAAAATAGGTGAAAGGTAGGACTAGTGGGGGGAATATTATGAGGTGGGATTATTAATGTCCAATAAGGTCTAGGTGAGATTATTACAGACCAATTCCCCTAATTTTAATTACCAAAAGGCATACTAAAAGTATTAAATAATATATGTTTATATTTTTTTGTTTATTTTCTCGTATTTCTATATGTTATTGATAAAGTAAACTTAAAATGTTAATACTTTAATATTCTCCCATATATTTTTTAATACATATAAAATTAAAATTAATCTATATAAAATAAAATAATTCAATCCGCCTCGCGAGCTCACGAGCCGAGCCAGGCCTAGCTCGAGCTCGGCTCGTTTACAAATCAAGCCGAGTCAAGCCTGCACATTTACAATCGAGCTTTTTTCGAGCTGAGCTTTTTCCGAGCGAGCTATGAGCAAACCACGAGCTTTTTGAATACCCTACAGCTGGAATGGCAGTCCCTCGCAGCTGGAACGCCGCCCAATTAAAAAAATATTACATGTAGACTTCCGCCCCTAACGGCGGAATAGGCAACCTTTCTTTTTGCAAGTGTAATTCATCACATACGATGTCTCTTTTATATATCATCCATTAATAAAAGTTTTCTTTTACGTTCCTTTTGTCATCTACATATACACAAAATATTACCACCGCATTTAAACTGTATATCACTATACAAAATATTACCACCGCATTTAAACTGCATATCACGGTACCACCGCATTTAAACTGCATATTACTGTCACACCCCGATATTTTCACGTATTACAGGTAGGGAGTATCGAGACGTAGTTGATATCATTATGGTCAATTAATCACAGTTTAATGCACAGCGAAAGTCTAAAAGTAATTATACAAACCGAGTTGAAAGTATAATAAAATATTACACAACGGATTGTAAATGGTTCCACGGGCGGATCTAAAACAGAAAGAAATATTGTTCAACAGATTTTAAGAATCAAAAGCTTGCAAGACTCTTTATTTAATACTCAGGAGTTCCATCCCATTTCGCGTAGTACCTGCACTTAGTCTTTTTGAAAAATAGGTCAGTTTACACTGGTAAATACAATTAACTGACTCTTTTGAAAAGCATTTATAAAATTTGTTTGGATGCGCAAGGCATGAAATCTTTTATAACTTGGGACAATTATTAAAATAATCTTGTATACAGATTTATATGCTTGTCATACGTTCAGGACCCGGGATAGAAGTCGGGACAAGATTAATAGACACACCACATAATATAAACCCACGGCGAGTTATCCTCAACAAGCGGGTATATCTTTTTACATACGCAACTGTCAGGTGTATGCCTACACCCCGTGCTTAAGTCGTGGCCATTTCAAATGAATGAGCCAAGGATATCCAGGACACGGTCATTAACCCCCCAAAGGCTTAGATCAAAGAAAACAGATCAAAACGGGTTATGTCAATGATTTAACCACTAATCGATTAAAGATTCAATACCCGACCAAGCGGTAATAATTTACCGTATCCCAAGCCCGTATAGGGGAAATAAGTTAAAAGTATTTACCTAAGCTAAAATAAAATTTTATTCTCAGCCGTATATCAAATCACTAAGTACAAGTAGCTTTTACCGGGCTCCTAATCTGGAACGAAGGTTTTAATAACCTATTAGATTCCTAACGGGTCTTATTTAAGTTATAACTTAGACCGGTTAGTTTTAGAGAAAGGTTTACGGTTCAAAACGCAAGATTAAGCGAAGACCGGATTAGAATATGATTTAGACCCAACAAGTATGAAAACTTGTATAAAATTTGTAAACTAAACACATTCTGGATTTTCAAGTAAAAATGGTAAGGTTTGACCCGTTTCGGTTAAATTATGCAAACTAGTTACATAAACCGTACCGAACGCGAATATGCATAACGGGTAACCCAAAGAGTTATGTACAGGTTCCACAAGTTAATATGCTTTAAATATGTTATGATATCAGTATGATATCTTCCATTATGTCCAAAATGAATTTAAAACCAATTTAACCCCCGAAAGGGTATTTTGGTCATTTTAAAGTTTATAAAAGAGGTTAAATAGTAAACTGAGGTTCTGGTCTAAAACAATCAGTAACAATATTTATTTTAACAAGTTACATCAGTAAGATATAATACATATGTGAAATTTATCATTTATGGCCAAACTATGCACCGTAGGGGCATTTTGGTCATTTCACATATGCTTTAAGGTCAAATTTGGAAATCTGAGTTCAAGACTTATACTTACTGTTAAAGTATAAAAATTTATTTTTAAAATCAGTAGGTAACAAGTCTTAGGTGCTAAATACGGTTTTAAACCATACTATGCGCCTATTTCGCATAAAAGTCGGTATTTGACGATATTCGGGTTGTTTTAAGGAAACCTGAGATTTTTATCAGTCTTAACTGCTCAAAATATTTTATTTAATATATAATATCTATGGAAAAAGGTTTGACATGTAAACGATGTGTAAAACTCATTTTATTAGTGAAAGGGGCATTGTCGTCAATTACCGAGTTCATGCAAGAACTCTATGTTATGATCAGTTTAAAATTTAACAAAATTTTTCAAAAATCCCTAAATATTATATTATAACAGTGGGTAGAAAGTTTGGTGCCAAAATTTGGGTTTAAATATGATTTATGCCAAAAATGTTGTTTAATTAACAAAAAGCTTTTGTTTTACGATATCGTGCATAACTCTCAATTCAGACCAGATTCGGATGTCAAATTTTTAGGACATACTAATATATCAGTAATAAAGGTTTTTGTCCTCTCACATTTTCAAAAATCTCGTTTTAATGATAAAAGGGCATAATGGTCCTTTTAAGCATTTAACGGGAGCATGCATATGAATCAGATTTCTATGGAACCATGTAGTATAACTTCAGAGAGTTATACTAACATATAGTATGGTCCCAAAGGAACCCTAAGGCGTAACTAAACTAAGCTAAATTGGGTCAGAACTGAAAGTCAAAGCAAAAGTCTACTTTTGCGACTTTCGGCTGCGAACCGAGCCTAAGCTCAGAATTGTCGGGTTGAACATGCCTGAACATGTTCTTATATTATTTACCAAGTTAATTAAGTATTAAAACATGTTCCATGACCTCTGCATTATCAGTTAAGAATTATTTTGTAAAAGTTGACTCGTTTGACTTTGTGTTCATAACTTTGACCCGACAATTTACTGAGATAACATGATAATTAGAAGGTGCCCTTTTAAGGGTTTATTACCTACATAATTACCAACACATAGCCATTTTCAGTTCGAATAATGGCTGGACCATTTGTGATTAATCAGTAAGTCAAAGCTTAATTACGACGACTTTGACTTTCGGTCATTAAGCTAATAAAACTTTAACTAAAGAAGCTAAGAACACTTACAATAGTCCTTAGCACGAAATTTGAACTAGAGAAAGCTTCCTTGAACAGCAGGAGGCTTCAGAGAGTGAGTTGTGAAGTGAAAACTTCAAGTGTGCAAGAACAAGTGAACATCAAGGCCCTTTATATAGGATTTTGGAAGCTCTAGGATCAATCCATTTGTACCTAGGAGGTTACGAGATGTCCACAAGTGTCCCTAGGGTAGTAAAAACCAGTTGCTCAGTCCCTGGTATCAAAAACTACCATGCAATGACGGTGGAACAGGTTGCAACATGCAGCTGTGCAGGGAACTGTCGCTGGCACTGCTGTCGCGGCCCGCGTAGACCCTAAGGGATGTCTACGCGGCCCGCGAGGACCTGCAATTCCGGTAAAAAGTTTTCAATCTTTGCATTTTCAGTCCCTGGTCTATTTTAAGTTTATTTAACTTTCTTTTTATTGCACTTATGACCCCCATAGTTAACTTTCAAGTGTCTTGGGTCATTATTTAACTTCGTTAAGCTCCCGGTTAGTTATGAGATCACCCGAAATGTACTTTTGTGCATCGAAACTCCACGAAATTATTATCCGATATTCCTGGAAGTATAAGGAAGTATTACAAAGTCTCGGGAATGTTAAAAGGTCACTCAGAGGTAAGAATTAACATGTTAACACGTTTAACCCCTAAGCTTTGTAACTTTTTCAATTTAAGCACAAATGGCTTCCTTTGCCCGTCAATTTATTCATTCATGAATACGAACATCTTATGAGGTCATTCAGAGGCACGAGTTTGGCATGATGACACATTTGATCCTTCTATACACATACTTTCTTTGTTTTTCAACTTTCGTCCTTCAAAAACAATTCATTATTCAATTAAAGTTCATGACACGTGTCTTCAATATATTGGACATGATTTTGCGAGGTGTTACATTCTCACCCCCTTAAAAGAAATCTCGACCTCGAGATTTACTGAAATAAATGAGGGTATTTCTGTTTCATCATGGATTCAACTTCCCACGTGTATTCCGGGCCTCTACGGGCATCCCATTTTACCTTCACAATCGGCACATGCTTTCTTCAAAGTTTCTTAACCTGTCGATCCTCGATCGACAAAGGTTTTTCAACGAACTTCAAGCTTTCATCTATCTGCACGTCCTTATGGGACATTGCCAGCGACTCGTCGGCTAGACATTTGTTCAAATTGCAGATGTGGAATACATTATGTATTCCACTAAGCTCTTCCGGCAGATTTAGCTTGTAGGCCACAGTTCCGACACATTCGATGATCTCGAATGGTCCTATGTATCTTGGGCTCAACTTGCCCTTTTTGCCAAAACGCATCACCCCTTTCCCGGGTGATACCTTGAGTAAGACTTTATCACCTACCTCGAATTTCAGAGGTTTACGCCTTTTATCCGCGTAGCTTTTCTGCCTATCCCTGGCTACTTTGAGATGATCACGGATTTGGACAATCTTATCCATCATTTCGAGGACTATATCAAGTCCTGACAGTTGGGTTTCTCCAACTTTCGCCCAATAAACTGGCGTTCTACACTTTCTTCCGTACAAAGCCTCAAAAGGCGCGGCTTGGATACTCGAATGATAGCTATTATTGTATGAAAATTCAACTAAAGGAAGATGGTCATCCCAAATTCCACCCAAGTCTATAACACAAGCTCATAGCATATCCTCAAGCATTTGAATCGTACGCTCTCTTTGTCCATCTGTCTGAGGATGATAAGCAGTGCTAAAATTTAAACGAGTGCCTAATGATTGCTGAAATATTTTCCAAAATGCAATGTGTATCTTGTGTCCCTGTCAGAGATAATAGATACTGGCACACCATGGAGAGATACTATCTCATCCACGTATAGCTGAGCTAGCTTGTCGGAGCTGTGCGTCTCCTTTATGGGTATAAAATGAGCTGACTTCGTCAGTCTGTCAACTATAACCCATATTGTATCGTTCCCACGTTTTGTCTTTGGTAACTTAGTAATAAAATCCATAGTTACCATTTCCCACTTCCAAGTGGGAAGTTCAGGCTGTTGCAGCAAACCTGACGGCTTTTGATGTTCGGCTTTAACCTATGCACACGTCAGACATTTAGCCACATAAGTGGCTATAGATTTCTTCAAACCTATCCACCAATAATTTGCCTTTAAATCCTGGTACATCTTATCAATGCCAGGATGGACTGAATATTTCGAACTATAAGCCTCTTGAAGAATTACATCTCTAAGCCCTCCATGGATTGGAACCCAGATTCGACCATTCAATCTTAGGATTCCATCCTTGCCATAAGACAATTGATCGGCAGTGACGCCTAACTTCTCATTCGGATAGTTAGTTTCCAACACAGCTTCCTTTTGAGCGGCTAACAGCTTTTCATTCAAGTTGTTCTTTAGTTTAATGCTTTTGGCATTGATCCTAATAGGCTTAACCCTTTCCTTTCTACTTAGAGCGTCAGCTACAACATTCTCTTTGCCTGGATGGTAGCGAATTTCGCAATCATAATCATTTAATGTCTCCATCCAACGACGCTGCCTCATGTTAAGATCCTTCTGATTGAACAAGTGTTGAAGGCTCTTATGATTAGAATAAATCACACACTTGGTTCCATATAGATAGTGCCTCCAAAGATTTAGTGCAAACACAATGGCACCCAATTCCAATTCATGGGTGGTGTAGTTCTTTTCGTGCACCTTCAACTGATGTGAGGCATAGGCAATAACCTTGCCCTTCTGCATAAGCACACAACCCATACCGGTGTGCGATGCATCGCAATATACAACAAACTCTTCAATCCCTTCTGGCAATGTCAACACAGGAGCATTGCTCAACTTTTGTTTAAGAATCTCAAAAGATTCTTGTTGCTTGGGACCCCAATCAAACTTTATATTCTTGCGAGTCAACGAAGTTAGAGGTGCAGCAATCCTTAAAAAGTTTTCGATGAAACGCCTGTAGTATCCTGCTAGACCCAAGAAGCTGCGTATCTCTGTAGGTGTTTTTGGTGCTTGCCAATTCATAATCGCTTCGATCTTAGCGGGATCCACCTGGATACCACGCTCGCTTACCACATGTCCAAGAAATTGGACTTCACGAAGCCAATACTCACATTTGGAAAACTTGGCGTAGAGCTTTTCTTGCTGTAGAAGTTTAAGGATACATTGGAGATATCTTTCATGATCGGCTTGATTCTCTGAATAAATGAGTATGTCATCGATAAAGACAATGAAAAACTTATCTAGATAAGGTTTGCAAACACGATTCATGAGATCCATGAATGCTGCAGGTGCATTAGTGAGCCCGAAAGGCATCACTAAGAACTCATAGTGACCATAGCGAGTTCTAAATGCGGTCTTGTGCACATCTTCGTCTCTGACCTTCAACTGGTGATAACCTGACCTTAGATTGATCTTTGAAAAGTAACTTGTCCCTTGAAGCTGGTCGAATAGATCATCGATCCTGGGCAATGGATATCTGTTCTTGATTGTAACCTTGTTTAGCTCACGATAGTCGATGCATAGACGCATCGAGCCATCCTTCTTTTTCACAAACAGAATCGGTGCTCCCCAAGGGGACGAGCTAGGTCGAATAAAACCCTTTTCCAACAAATCATCCAACTGTGTTCTCAATTCTTTCATCTCAGTTGGTGCCAATCGATAAGGTGCTCTTGCAACTGGTGCTGCTCCAGGAATGATATCGATTCTGAATTCCACTTGCCTATCTGGAGGTAATCCAGGTAGTTCTTCAGGAAAAACATATGGATATTCTGAAATAACAGGGATGTCTTCAATATTGGGCTTTGGTTCATCAATGGTTACTTGTGCCATGTAAATGACACAACCTTTCTTTAAACACTTCGATGCTTTAAGCATAGACACTTGCTTAGGTAACCCGTACAGCGTATCTCCCTGAATTGTAAGTAGTTCACCATAAGGAGTTTTGATAACCACTTGCTTCTTATCACATACAATTTGGGCTTGGTTACGAGACAACCAATCCATGCCTATCACTATGTCAAATCCTGCCAATTTCAACGGAAGCAAGGACAGCGGAAAAGAGTGATTCCTAATGGATATAAAACATCCATCTAATACTGTTGAAGCAGTCTCTATGGTACCATCGGCCAATTCTACTTCATACTTTATGCTTAGAGCTTTAACAGGCAGATTTAACAACTTACAAAATTTAATGTCTACAAAAGACTTGTCTGCACCTGAATCAAACAACACTCTAGCATAAACATCATTGATAAGGAATGTACCTGTTATAACATTGTCATTCTGAACGGCCTCCTGAGCATTCATTTGAAAGACCCGAGCATTGGTCTTTTTAGCCTCCTCAGGCTTCTTTGCAAATTGTGGGCAGTTGGTCTTGATATGCCCCTTCTCGTTACAATTGTAACAAGTTGCATCTTTCATTTTCTTGCAATCCAGCGTTCTATGCTCTTTTGTTTTGCAGATCCCACAAACTCTAGGCTACGATTGTTGTTGCGATTTCGATTCGAGTCTGCACTTTCCAAAATGATTCTTTTTGCAGATCTTACACTTGGGTTTCTCACCTGTTTGTTGGGTGTCCTTTTTAAACCCAGAACTCTTCCTGTGATCTGAGTTCCCTTTTCTTTTCTTGTCGGAGCGATGAGAACTCTCATCCTCCCGCTTTCGCTTTCCTTCATCAGAAGCTTTGACAGGCTTGCTCCTGACAGCATCAAGTGTAAGAGATAGAGATAGATCTACCAATGACCTGTATGTGGTAGGTCTGGATGCTTTCACATTTTCCTTGATTTCTGGAGCTAGACCTTCAATAAAACGTGCTATGCGCTTCGGTTCCGGTGTGACCAAATAAGGAACCAATCGGGACATGGTATTGAAGCTTGTAACATATGCCTGACAGTCTAAATTCTTCATGACCAAAGTCAAGAACTCAGTCTTGATTTTCTCCACCTCATGTTGTGGACGGAAGTTTTTCTTGATCAATGCAACAAATTGATCCCAGGTTAAATTATATAACGGAATCTTCCATGTAGCTTGGATTAATGACCTCCACCAAGCTAAAGCTTCACCTTTAAATGATTGTGAAACAAACTTCACAATGTCCTGTTCTGCACAACCACTGATGTCAACCACGGTATCCATCTCATCGATCCATGTCATACAGTCAATGGCTCCCTTTTCTCCTGTGAAGTCCCTTGGCTTGCAAGAGACAAAGTATTTGTAAGAACAAGTTTTAACACGTGGCTCCTGATTAAGCACGATCTGCTTAGACGGGACACTCCTTTGATTTGACGAATGATGAGAATCGTCTTTGTGAGATGTATGAGTCTTGGAAGGTGGTTTCGTTTGAGGTACAGACTGATTCCTACTACGAGTACCGCTTGTTTCTTTAAACTGTCTGTCAAGGGCTCGAGTAACAGCATTATCTATTAATGTTTGTAGGTCTGCACCAGCTACATTAACTCTGGTGGTATCATTTCTCTCCCTTGGGTGACTGTTAACCTCATCTGATGCAGCCATGTAGCTTGATTGCTACATAAAAATGATGACAACGATTTATTCAGAAGTCTATTATGGAATTGTCATTTTCGACGATTCATTAACCATGGTAACTATAAACCATTTTGGTTAATTTGGTAATTTAATTTATTTAAATTTTTATTACAATTTATCCCAGTTATAAACTATTATGGATAATAGGGTAGCATATAAAAGGCCTAGTCACAAGGACAATTTTAATTCATAAGCCATGATTTTATAGAATCAAGGCATTTAGGTTTGAACATAGTTCATTACCCTTCTTGACAGGGAGTCATAGACTACAGCTGTCTTTTGTCTTTTAAGACAATAGATATGGCCCGTAGGCATTTCATCACTAATTGATGTTTAAATCGTTATGTAAGAATAAGGAATTGGAAAAATCCAATATAAAGATGACAAGTGTGATTTTATCGTATCACTGTTGTCAGGAGTGCTAACATGTTTTCAGATGTTAACAAATATTTATTTTCTTAAAAAGGAACTACCATCATGGCCTTGTCTTTAATTGACATATGGGCTAGGTTTTACCTTTAAGATTTTGCTTAAATGGCGGATCAACATTAAATTGGAATGATGTTTTTTTTTATTTATTTCATATGATATATTTATACATATAATGACAAACAAAATATTTAAAATAAAACATCCCACAAATTAAAAGAAGTACATAGCTGCCCTAAACGGGACTTTTAAATAAATAACATTGTCCACGCAGGGACAGAAATAAGAAAATAAGTCCACGCAGGGACCAAATACATAAAATAAAATTTTCAAAACAAATAAATAAGGAATTTCAATAATCCCTCTTCTTCTTCCCCTTTATTATGTTTGCCAAACCCTTAAGTAGACCCCGGCGGCTTCTACGCTCCTCCTGTACCTGTTGCTCCACCTCGTGCAACCGTTGAAGGATTTCCTGCTGCTGTGGTGGTTGAATCTGTGGTGGCTGCGGCGGCTGCTGCTGCGGAGGTTGAGGAGGTGGTGGCTATTGATACCCATATTGTCACACCCCCAAAATACCACTTGCGGAAACACCGCGGGGCGTGTGACGTACCAGGATCTAGCCACCAATCACATTGAACTCATAACTATATTTAAATAAAACTTTCATTCATTAACATAAAGTGTTACAAAACGTTAAATGTAATTCATTGTATACAGCGGAAGCATAACTCATTTGTTAAGTGGTTCATAAACCATTAAACTTGTATTGCGATTCCATGTGTCTCGAGCCATAACCACTCCAGCCTTCCAGACAGCAAGTTCCCAATGCTATAACCCTATAGACCTGCAAGCATGCAGACAAGTGTGTCAGACGACGCTGGTGAGTTCAAAGTTTGTTAACACGTTTTAGTTACCAAATATAAGTATAAAACATTTAAGAGATTTGATGTTGTTAATAACTCGATTACCGCCGATGGCTCTAGATTATTTGCCATATTCCCCAATGCCTTTATCAAAGCAATGGTCAAGACTGGGGTCATTAGTTCACACCCGTCCTCCCCGGTACGGTGTGAGGGTGCCAAACCTAAATAGCGCTATTAACTAATACCCCGTTGCCTCCCCAGCAACAAATCGGTAGAAGGGACTTGAATAGTATTAACCAACATCCCAGGTCTAACATTCCCGTCAAACCCCAATTACCCGACATTCCTCCCCGGAACGTTTACCAGATGTCCCTCCCTGGGACGCATGCTTGGAAAAAGAGCAGTGAACTCACCTTAGGTTTGCTCGGTATATGATGTTACCCGTTCCCGTTAGTCAAACAACCCTACCGTAGTTACCAATCAAAATCAGTTTCGTAATAAATTACTTTATGTAGTTACACAGTTTGCATTTCAACATAGCAATCCACATCTCATGTGCATATCACGCAATATCACTCACAGTTTGTATACATCGCAAATACACCGTATGATATGTAACAGCTACTCAGTTTTCATGTTAGTCTACATTTCAAGTATATAACATACAATAACATTCAACAGTTGAAGTGATTATACACCTTAATACATTCAAGTTTCCTCATGTCCAACTAAACGAAATCATGTAACCAAACATTCACACCAACACAATACATGCTATATTACTTGTTCTGTTAAGATTGTTCTCAGATGGTATCCCGACGAAGATCCATGTTTCATCGTTCAGCTTCATGATGAAGGACTATAGTTTGTCGTCTCCTAATCATGACGAAAGACCATAATTCGTCGTCACCTAATCATGACGAAAGACCATATGTTTCGTCGAGTTAAGGGGTGACGAAAGACCTTATGTTTCAACGAGATCAGTTACACAAGTTTCATTCATTAGTCCCTGATCTCTAGCAAACAGAATTATTGGCAGTTTTGTTTTCAATCTAAATCAAACAGTGAAATTAGTTCAGAAATCAATCACCTTCAACAAACCCTAATTACCATTCATATAATCAATATAATCCAATCAATACTAACAGATCTCAACACTCGAAGCATTCATATGATCAATATCACAAAATCATCCAATTAATCCATGCCTAGCATTTGGATCCAAGTTTTGTATAAGCAAACCTAGGCTTCGGTACCATTGTAAACCACTACATCCTAATCATCGGCCAACATCGACATACATCTCGACTAGATCTAATAGTTTATCACCAACACAAAACTAGCAAATCATGCCCTCATATTAATCACGTTTTCATGCGACAAAACATATTACCATCATACAAATCCTCAACGAATATAAACACTTCTAGTAAATAAAACAATAATAAGGACTAATCGAAAAGTGTGATGTGCATGCCAGATGAAGGAAGATCACGTTACAAGAAGAAGAGGGCTTTGCCAAGAATGAGGTTGTCGTCGAAGTGTGTGCTCGGAAGAGAGAGTTTAGGGTTTTGAGTTTATGAATGACGATCCCTAATGTTTATGCAAACAAAATAACTATCGGTACAACCTGGGCCGTAAATGATTCTGGGCCGAGGCCCTTTCTGGCGAAAAACCTCCTGACGAACCTCTTGTGACGAAACACTATCCTTCGTCGAACAGAGGTTGTGACGAAACACCATCTTTCGTCGAGTAGGGGTTGTGATGAAACACCATCTTTCATCGAGTCTTGAGTTTATATTATGCCTTAATCATTTAACACTAACCCTTTTTAACATAAATCAACCAAGCATAACCATACTTTAATCATATACATACATGCTGCACATGATACAACATAAAACGAATTGTGAGGCAAGGTTACGAAACAAGTGAAGTTTAGAGGAAAGGCCTTGAAACCTTGGGTTGTCACATCATCCCCAACCTGAAAGAAATTTCGTCCCGAAATTTGATAAATAACTCAAAGCAGCACAGTGTTAGATTAGGATGACTGTGGATTTTCCTTGATGTGGATGACTGTGGGTTTTCCTCGGGTGCCACACATATGCTGGGTACCCAGTTGGGTACGTAGCTGAAAAGGGTCCTCCAGGGTAGAGAGCATTGTAGTTTACCACCTTGAGGTATGGGTCAACATCAGGGGCATTGTTGTAATTGTAACCCAAATAAGCTTGCTGCTCAAACGGGTTATATGCCGCTGCACCGTGGTAAGAAGGAATTGGGTTTTCATAACCCATGGGCGGTGGTGGTGCGACTGGAGCAGAGTCGACTTCAGAAGCTGGGTTTGAAGGCCCACCCATTTGCGAGTCTTCATACAACGGCGGGTAGTGGCTGTTGCTGGAGTGTTGGGGGGTGCTGAAGTGAAATCCCCCATGCACGGACATCCGTGCACCTGTTCTCCTTTGCCTCGGTGGTTATGGAGGCAGTTGTTGCTCTGGCGCTGGTGGTGGCTGTTAGTGCATGATGTCTAAAGCCTACGTCTTAAGTCTAGGGTCTAAATATGTCATTATTGTATAGTTCAGGGATCAAATTGTAAGTTTAAGTTTATGTTTTAGAGGTTTCTTTTGATGGTGGTTCATGTCAAGTTCAACAGAA
>JARYGA010053659.1:0-21301 GCA_030545235.1 Helianthus tuberosus
CAGACTTCATTGATGGATACAACCCGAAGGAGTATGACGAAGAGATTTTGGAGTCGTGTTTGTGTGATGTTTCTTTGCAGGTTCATGCATGTGCGTTGGAATTGGAAGAGAAGGAGCAAGTGGCTCTAGCGGTGAAGGAAAGAAGACCGCCATGGACCCACCAAACAGAGAATTTACCGGTGGGAATCGATTCGGGTACCAAGCCTTCTTTGGAATGTCCACCAAATGTGGAGTTGAAGGAGCTACCAAAGCACTTGAAATATGCATTTTTGGGGGAGAATGACACCTTACCGGTGATCATTGCTTCCAACTTAAAGGTAGCTCAAGAGGAGGAATTGTTGCGGGTTTTGAAGGCTAATAAGGCGGCAATTGGATGGACGATAGCCGACTTGAAAGGTATTAGTCCATCCATTGTTATGCACAAAATCATTACAAGTGAAGATGCGAAGCCAACCCATGAAACACAAAGAAGATTGAACCCGAACTTGAGGGAGGTGGTAAAGAAAGAAGTTATCAAGTGGTTGGATACGGGGATCATCTATCCCATTTCGGACAGTGCATGGGTAAGTCCGACTTAGGTAGTGCCTAAAAAGGCCGGCATCCAGGTAATAAAAGATGAGCAAGGCGAGCAAATTGCCACCCGACCGGTCACCGGGTGGCGAGTTTGCATTGATTATAGAAAACTAAACGCCGCTACCTCCAAGGACCATTTCCCGTTACCCTTCATTGACCAAATAATTGAAAAACTTTCGGGTAAAAAATATTATTGTTTTTTGGATGGGTATTCGGGTTATAACCAAATTGCTATTCACCCGGATGACCAACATAAGACCACGTTTACATGTCCATATGGTACATTTGCTTTTTGGCGAATGCTATTTGGACTATGTAACGCCCCGACCACCTTCCAACGATGTATGATGAGTATATTTTCAGACATGGTCGAGGAGTCTCTTGAAGTGTTTATGGATGATTTTTCCATCTTTGGCCCAAGTTTTGAGTCTTGTCTTGATGAATTAGAAAATGTTTTAAAAAGATGTGTTGAGACAAACTTGGTGCTAAGTTGGGAAAAAAGTCACTTTATGGTTCAAGAGGGTATTGTGTTGGGTCATGTTATATCGGATCGGGGAATGGAGGTAGATAAAGCAAAAATTCGGGTAATTTCATCTCTACCCCCACCAAAGAATGTTAAGGGGGTGAGATCATTTTTGGGACATGCGGGGTTCTATAGAAGATTTATTAAAGGTTTTAGTGTAATTACAAAACCTTTATGTAATTTGTTGTTGAAATATGTTCCTTTTGATTTTACTAACGAATGTTTGCAAGCATTTAATGTTTTGAAGGAACAGTTGGTGAAAGCTCCTATTTTGCAACCACCGGATTGGTCGAAGCCGTTTGAAATTATGTGTGATGTTAGCGACACGACCATTGGAGCGGTTTTGGGTCAAAGAGTTGATAAGCAGCCGGTGGTGATCTACTATGCAAGTAAAACTTTGTCCGAGGCGCAACTGAATTACACCACAACCGAAAAAGAATTATTAGCGGTGGTGTATGCCTTGGACAAGTTTAGATCCTACATTTGGGGGAGCAAGGTGATCGTGTATTCGGATCATAGCGCGGTCCAATATTTGATGGAAAAGAAGGATGCAAAGCCCCCAGTTGATTCGTTGGCTGCTTTTGTTGCAAGAGTTCGACTTAGAGATTCGGGACAAAAAGGGTTGTGAAAATGTTGTTGCGGATCACTTGTCCCGAATCCCATTGGAAGGTGTTGATGATCCGAGTGAGATAAAAGAACGGTTTCCCGATGAGCATTTGTTGGCCGTGTCTACTTTTGTGGCACCTTGGTATGCTCACTATGTGAACTATTTGGCTAAGGGTGCAATTCCAAATCATTGGACGAAGAAGCGAAGACAACAAGTTTTGAGCCAAGTCAAACAATACATATGGGATGAACCGGATCTTTTTAAAATTGGACCCGATCAAGTGATAAGAAGATGTGTTCCCGAGACCGAGGTACTAGAGATTTTGACCCATGCCCATTCGTCGGCATGTGGAGGGCATTTTAGTGAAAACAAAACGGGTTATCGGGTGTTATCATGTGGGTTTTATTGGCCCCCAATTTTCAAGGATTCTTGCGAGTTTGCTCGAAATTGCATAAATTGTCAAAAAGTGGGAAGCATATCAAAGCGGGATGAAATGCCTTTACAACCAATCATGGTGGTGGAGGTGTTGGATGTTTGGGGAATAGACTTCATGGGTCCTTTTCCAAATTCAAATGGGTTTTTGTATATATTGGTTGCGGTGGATTATGTTTCGAAGTGGATTGAAGCTATCGCTACAAGAACCAATGACCATTCCGTTGTGTGCAAGTTTGTGCAATCAAACATCTTCACTCGATTCGGTGTACCAAGGGTGATAATTAGTGACGGTGGTTCACACTTTAAAAATTTTAATTTTGGAAAATTTTTGAAAAGATACAATGTGAACCACCGAGTTGCTACACGGTACCATCCGCAAACAAGTGGACAAGTTGAAGTGTCCAACCGTCAAATTAAAGAGATCCTCATGAAGACGGTTCGAACGGATAGGAAAGTTTGGTCAAGTAAACTTGACGATGCGTTGTGGGCATATTAGACGGCCTACAAAACTCCAATTGGTACTACTCCTTACCGGATGGTGTATGGGAAGGGATGCCATTTACCAATGGAGTTAGCACATCGAGCACATTGGGCAATCAAAACTGCTAATGCGGATTATGACGAAGCGGGTCGAGTAAGGAAGTTGCAACTGAGTGAAATTGAGGAGATTAGAGATGAAGCATACGAATGTGCATCCGCATATAAAGACAAACTGAAGAAAGTTCATGATGCAAAGTTAAGAAAGAAGAACTTCGAAGTGGGTCAAAAGGTGTGGTTGTATAATTCAAGGTTGAAAATGTTTGCGGGCAAACTCAAGAGCAAATGGATGGGTTCTTATGTCATCCGGAGAGTAGGGAGATTTGGTGATTTTGACATTCAAGATGAGCAAACCAATATGCAACAAACGGTGAACGGGCACCGGCTTAAACCGTATTTGGAAGGCAACGACATCAACAATCTTGAGCTCGACAAAGTGGGTTACATTCTACGCCCACTTGATGACAAGGAAGTTTGAAAGAGGCCCAGGTTTAGTTGTGTAGATATTTAGTTTAGTTTGTTTCGTTTTTGAATAAATACCGTTTCCGTTTAAAAAGTTGTGTTCGAAACAAGTGTGGGGAAATTCGTGCGAATTGCTCTAACATAGTGTTGAGGACAACATGGGCTTTTAACGGGGGGTAGGGGTATAATTTTCATATGTTTTCATAAACCATAAAAATCATAAAATTTTGAAAAGCTAAAAAAAAAACAAAAACATAAAATTTTGTAAAGTTAAAAAAATGACAAACTCAATGTGCCCAGATAGGGCCGTAACCTACGGTAAGTACCTTAGGCTACAGTGGTCCATGAATCACAAAAAAGGCTTACACCACTAATAAACTGCCTTACGGCAGATTTTTTGTTTCAGGTTTGCCATAACCTACGGCAAGCGCCGTAGGCTACGGCGCGGAGCTGGGCATCTGATGGGTTGTCGGCGGTTTTTTTCACACATATATAAAAAAACTTAAAATCCGAAAATAATAATAATAATCATTTAATAAAGTTTTGTAACTTCCCCTATCCACACTTCGATCCATCATTCCCTATCCACACGTTTCATTCTTTATTCCCCAACCACAACTTCTCTTCTTCTTCATCTCTTTCACTCAAGAACCCTAACTCACCTTTACCTTCAAACCTCCATATCTTTCTCTAATCTTAACCAAATCCAGTGATTCTTTAGTCCATCTTGGGTAAAATTTCACAAGGAATTCAGATTTATACTAATATTTCGAAGATTCCTTTGTTTGGTGGTCTGATTTGAGCATAAGGAGGCCGAAAATTTGGGGGGTTTTGTGGGTTTTTGTTTAAACTTGAAGTGCTTGTTATTTTCATCTTCCACAGGATCATGGTATGCAACTTCCTTTCATTCTTTGAAGTACATTGCGGTTTGTAAGTTTCCATTCTTGTTTTTGCTTACACACTTGCTTGTAGATGATAGATGATAGGATTTTGTTAAACTATTGAATGTTTGTGTATAAATGTAGATGATGTCTAGTGAAAATTTTTGAAAAAAAAATTAAACTTTGTAGAGACATCATGCCGAATTTTTTGTTTGAAAGGATAAATCTTTGGTGTTTATACATTTATACGCATAACATAAAGCAAGTGTGGGGAAGTTTGTGAAGTTGAACTAACATGAATTTTTGTGTGTGGTTTATGAATGTGTAGGATATGGTGAGAACAAAAGAGAAAGCAGGTACAAGTTCCTCTAGTCAACCTCAAGGGGAGGAACAAACAAAGAGGAGGAGGTTGACTCGGGTTGGTGACCCGGACTCGGAAGAGGATGCGCCTCCAAGGGGTCCAAAACCGAATTGGACATCCGGTTCTTTACTTGATCAACCCGAGGAATGGCGCACCGATTTGTTTCAAGAACAAATGAATAAATTGCAACAAAGGAAAGAGGCTTTTATTTGTGAAAAAGAGATCCGGGAAGTGGATTTTGGGCCGTTTGGGATAATGGCTAAGTTCAAAGAGTTGGGTTGGGAGGCGGCACTTAAATGTTACGACAATGAGATCAAGACAATGTATGACCAACAAGTTCAAGACTGGATGGCCACGCTTGAATGTCCTCCGTTCAAGGCCCTAAACAAGATGAAGCTTATTGGAACGTGTAACGGGGTGAAGGTTGAGATGTCATACGATTCCTTACACCGCATTGCAAAGTTTGATAGTAAATCTTCGAATCAGTACATTTATCCAAGCCTGAAGGATCTTTACCATGAGCCCGAAAAACACCCCCAGTGGCAACACATGCTCGATTACCTCTTTCTTCCGGGTACTACACACGGGAATTTGTTTAGAAGAAACTTGAGAATGGAAGCGAAGTTATTGTTGGTGTTGTGTACACACAATGTCATTCCGCGGCGGGGTGATAAGATGGAGGTTAGATTTCAGGAGGTGCCGGTTCTATACATGTTAATGCACGGTTCGCCCATGGTTCCCTTCCAGTTCTTAGTGTTAAACAATATTTGGCTCAGTCGAAATAGTGGTGAGAGAAAAATTGTACCCCATTGCCGATTGATTACGACATTGTTGAAGAAGTATGGGGCAATTGGAGCCGAGGACAAAGGCTCGTACAAGAGGTTTAAGCCGTTTGATATAAAGAATTTGGGACCAGGATGGGAGTACAAGGAGTCAGAAAGGTACCATAAGTTGAAGACCGATGGGAGACGGTGGAGAGTTTTGAAAGCGGATGCTAGGCCACTACAACCGGGCGAGGCAGATGAGCCGGAGGTGAGTGATGAGGAGGTTAGTGGTGACGATGATTACCGTGAGGACACATTCACGGTTGATGTTCCGATGGGGGGCGTTGGCCCAAGTGGTAGTGTTCATGGAGCAGGAGTACAGTCAGGGTATGTGGGTAGTGCATTTGATTACGCACAACAGCCTTATGATCCTTATTGGGCTCACACGGGGAACATGGGGCAGATTATTGAGCAGAGGCGACCGGCTACTTTTGGTGATTGGTCAGAACCCAATCAAATGCTTTTTGATCAGTAGACTTATATGGGGGCTAGCATGGAGAGAGCTCTTAGACAGAGCTATGATAGAAATGAGCAATGGAATCGAGCTCATATGTATGCCCACCATGAAGAAGTGAACAACCGTTACTTAGATGACCGCCAGAGACGTTTACATGATCAGTGGCATGTGGGCAAACCACTTGAAGCGGACCCACCCGTTTTGGATTATACCACATTGCCACCATATGATGGTAGTGTGACGTATCCCACCCTACCATTGCACCATTCTCAATGGGTGGATCCACACACCATGGGTCATCAGCATGCGAGTCAAGGGGGTGATCAAGGTAGCAGCAGCAGTAGCGGAACATTTGGGTTTGGAGAATGGAATGACATGATGACTTCCATTTTCGGGCCTCCGCAGCCAAAGTACTGCTAACCAGGTCGTATTTCCCTCCTTTGTATATTTGTGTATATTTTAATGTCTTATGTTTATGGTTGGGAGGTCGGGTGGTGTTTATGTGTTGATGTGATTTATGGGATGTGTTAGTGGTGGTATGTTTTTAATTTTCATAAAAAAATTCAAAAAGAAATTTGGGGTTTGAGAGTATTAGCGAAAGCTAATGTTTTTGGTTAAAAGCGATATTTCCTTCAAAACCATACATTGGGACAATGTATCCCAAGTGTGGGGATGGGGGGAAATTTTTGAGCATTTTATAAAAAAATTGTGAACCCAAGCGAAAAGTTGTTGAAATTTGAACACTTGATATTGTTCCACATGACACACCGACACCCCTTTCGAGTCATTTCTTGGTGAGTTTTTGAGCCACACATGATTATCATAGATGATTTCTTTGTTTTGAGTGGCGGTGTGTGTGTTGTGTTAATAGAACTTGTGTACGAATTTTTGTTGAAGCCTAGGATTAGCATGCTTGTGAAAATGATAGGGAGTTTTAGGTAGCCTCGTCTAGATGTGTGAGAGTGTGGGATTGGTGGGTTGGACCTCATACTTTACATATATGAGCTTGGTATTGTGAGGGGAGGGGGTTTGGTCTTTAGAAAGCTATGTTTGAGCCTTATACCATTTGGTTGTGACCCAAGCCTACTTCCTACAAAACTTTACCTATTGAGACGACCCGGTTTAGGAGATTTAGTATGTAGTGTTGATGTTCTTGTATATATTGTTGAGTTTTTGTGTCTTATCTAAAAAAATATGAAAAAAATACAAAAAGAAGGATTTAGTTGCAATAGTAGTTGAAAATGTTGATGAAGTTATGTATATAGTTGATGTTTGCTTTGTCTAGTAGTAGAAATTAAAAAACCGGGTCAAATCAATGAGCTACTTTCACATTCCCACCATTTTCCTACATTTACACATAGCCCCGTTACAACCCGTAAGTCCTTTTGATTAATAAGCATGCTAGTTATTTGATAGGAGGAGACTTGATTTTTATACAAGCTTATTGTCGCACAATCACACACGTGCATTGAGTGTTTTAGCATAATGTGCTAATATTCCTTGTCACCGAGAGTTTTTGTGAGGGGTGTGTCTTGTGGTATGATAACAGGTTAGTAGAAGGACGGTATATTTTAGCTTGGTTTGCATGATTGATCGCTTGTGGTTTGGAAATGGTTTTTGAATGGGTTGCTTGGGACAAGCAACGGGTAAGTGTGGGGATGTGACGGGTGGTCCGTAGGACAACCCTTAAGTGCCTTAAAAAAATTGAAATCCCATGCTTTACACGCTTAATTGTTTAGACTTGGTAACTACTCGTTGGTTGATCTTGCAGGTGCTTAAAGGGCATAAGGAGTAGTTTTTATGAAGTTTAGATGGATGCGAGAAGATGACGGAAGCAAGATTGGAGAAATCAACATGCAGCAAAGGAAAAAAGGGAAAGCACCTCAGTCAGCACCGTAACCTACGGTGAGGACCGTAGGTTACGGTCTCCACTTCTCACAAAATTCACGCCGTAGCCCAGTTTCTACTCGGCGTAAGGATCCAATGGCCGCCGTAACCTACGGCGAGGACCGTAGGTTACGGCCCTGATCTTGTCCCGCTGACTTGTTGACTGCCGTAAGCTACGACACTTGGCGTAGCTTACGGCGCCGACTGGTGAGATAATGTAACTTATGCATTAAATGGTCATTGTGATGGATTTTTATGGCTCCTATCATGGTTTTTCGGTTACACAACATTCTAGAGACGATTTTGGCTGCATTTTGAGCTTGAAGACAATTGTTAATCATTTTGGGTTTTAAGTTTTTAACTTGTTTGAACATTAAGACTTGGTTTATGATGTTTGTTCTAGCCATGAGTGGCTAAACTTGTGATGATTGTCTTTAGTTGAAGGTTTGCAAGACTTTATGCTTTGATTTCCTTATTTCTAGAATAACAAACTTTATCTTTATGCTTTGTTTGTTATGGTGTGTGATTAGTTGTTAGTAAATTGTTGATTCTTATGTTAAACTAGTTTGAAACCATACGTTCTTGGTGCCGTTGGCAATCGAGATATCATGGGTAGAACTAGGCTTGGGTAAGGGTTAATTGATCATCGGGTAACAACCTCACGTTCTAGGAATCTGAGTACTTAGTTCCCTTTCATCACTACAAGTAATCACACATGAACTATGTCTATGTAGTTCTTTCTAGTGGAATGATAGCATGAATGTCAAAGCAAACCGGAAACTAAAGCTGGTCATTTGTCTCTAAATCGTTTACGACCAACATTTTTATTTTGCAATTAGAATAGTAATCTTAGTTTAAAAAATCCAATCAATCAAACCAACTCTTGAACTTTACTTTCATTGCAATTAGTTTAATTTTAGTTAACTTAGATATATTCTAAATAACACATATTCCACAAACTCCCTGTGTTCGATACCCACTTGCCGCTAGCTATCTAGTAGTATTTGGATTAAATTTGATTGTGACCACGACATCACGTCATAACTCGAGAGAGGGTTGGTAAAATTGTTGATATTAAATGCTTGAAAAGGTTGAAATTGCTGAAAATTGAAAAATCTTGAAAATTTTTGTCTCAAGTATGCTTGAACTACTTGAAAACCAACATTTTCAATTGGTAAAAGGTTTCTTGATGATATTAAGCTGACTTAGATCCTTAGTCATGGTTGTCCCTTTAAGTTTCATGAGAGTATTTCTAACAAGTTTTAGAGAATAGTTGAGAAGAGATGCCTAACTAGGGGTAAAATGCTTTAGGAATTACACATGCTATATGTCGGTAACCTATATTCCTTTTGTTTGGTGAGATATTTGAGCCTACTTAGTTGTTAGTTGAAATTGCTATAAATGTTCATTTGTTGAGTGTAGGCCATATGTAGCTTTGAGTTAGAACTTGTGTGGTTTGATACGTGCTGAGACTGTGGTTTAGCGTATGCACATAGATGATAAAGGCATTAGGATCCATTCATTGTTTCATATGTTGATTGTTTATCCGTCTTACCTTAGTAAACCATGTTGAGCCTTTCACCTTTCGTTTGTACACTTTGTTTGACCCATTTGAAGTACCAACCATGAATGACAATTGTGTGTTAGATATTTGTTGAAAGAGAAAAGAAAGAAAAAAAAGAGAAAAAGAAAAACAAAAATCATTGTTATGTTCGTGTTGAATAAATGGTTCGAAAGTCACCCAAATGTTTGTATTATTGTGAATAAGTTGTCATGGTTTGGTATATTCGTTTCTATTCGCCATATAAACATAAAAATCCAAAAATATTTCCTTACCTTTACCCTTAACCCAAAACCCAAAAGTCCTTTTGATATGCGTTACGTTATTTGATACAGTGGAGTTGTGATTGCTATACAAGCTTATAATTGCAAGGTTGCATATTTGGTTTTGAGTAAAATATATACTAGCACACTACACGCTAGTCTTGATAAAACCGAGAGCAGTGATCATTGTGAGAGGGCGTGTGACATGTGTGTAGTAATATAAGCATGTTAGTTTTAATTAGGCAAGTCTCAAATTGTTTTAAATGCATATCACATATTTGTCAGATTTTCAATCTCGATTGTGTCAGTCTATGGGACGGGTATGACTTGGGACCTTAAATTGCTAATTCGGTAAGGGATTTAATGGTGATTTGTTAATAAGGTGAATAATGTTTGTAATGGTCGCTTGAGGACAATCAATGTTAAGTGTGGGGATGTGATGGAGAGTGTGAAACTCGTGCCTTAAAGTGTATTTTATTACGTGTTTTAATGCGTTTTACGTGATTATACGCCTCGAATATGTTAACGACGAAGGTTTGTGGTTTTACAGGTAAAGTGCGTAATACGGAAAAGTTGGAGAGGTTAGCGATGAAGCGGAACTATCAAGGATGATAGTCGATACACCTTATATTATTCGGGAGCCGTTACGAGTCAAAATGTAGCTTGAATGTGAAAGAAACGAAAAATACCGAAGTCTAGGGGCTTGTTGGTCAATTATTTATAGTTGAAATGCTTGCAAAGCCAAAGAAACAGGGTAACTTACGGTGTTAAGCGTCACTTACGGTAGGCCAGAATACAAGAAACAGAAACTTAATACCGTAACTTACGGTTCTTTAACGTCACCAACGGTTGGAAGAAAATGGCAACATGCATTGGATTTGTTGAAGGGTATAGATACACATGCATATGGGCCGACATAAGGGACTTTTGGATTTTTTTGATTGGGCCGCACATTTAAACATTATCCTATATATTAAAAAACAAAACTAATGAATAGTACATGTCACATCATAATCAATAGTAAACTTTCCTTATTGGTTCACGTACATCCACTTACATATAGCATATAGACACGTGACAAAGTTAATGAATAATAAAGTGGAATTTTTGCCAAACACCCCTACCTACCCGAAACACTACCCACCCAACACTACCCACCCGAAATACCCACCCGAAACACCCTCCCTTGGCCGAAATTGTTGACTTTTGAATAACACTTAAAATTTTTTTTTTTATAAATACTTAAATATTAAAATACCCACCCGAAACACTACCCACCCGAAACACCCTCCCTTGGCCGAAATTGTTGACTTTTGAATAACACTTAAAAATTGTTTTTTTTATAAATACTTAAATATTAAAATACTTATTACTTACTATATACACACACATATTAATAATGTGATTCAGTTAATAAAACAAGGGGGTTTTATACACATCTCTGTTTTATGTGTTTTAAAGAGACTCAAGTTCAAATAATGGGGTCTTTTTTTTTTTTTTTTTTCCATTTTATGCTTATATAAATTCACGTCATCTTTCTTTTTCTCCTCTTTCACACGTTTTTCTGATTGTATTTATACAATTCTTATTCCTTATTTGTTGGGTTAGTGGATGCTTAGACATCGCAATAGTCGCCATCGCCAGGAGTTACTAACTCGCTTGCTGCCAACGGCTCTGTTGTATGAAAACTCCACTTGTCAACTTAAAAATAAGACACTAAATAGCACAGCTTTAATAACAACCAAGTATTTAGTCGCAATAAATAGTTTTACAATGACTTAGTTTTGTCGCGCCGCAACACGGCGCATTAAAACCTAGTTGAGAATTAATTCATCAAATGAAAAAGATATATACACGCACATGTGAGGGTAGAAGGGGGGTCTTCGATTTGACGGCAGAGGAAGATCATCAAACATTATCTTTTGACGGCAAACTTCCTTGGAGCAAATAAAATCAATATCACAAGACTTTGGGTTTTGAGAAATCAATACACATCACGTGAAGATTGAGGGATTTCTTTGGTTGTACATTATTTATTCATCATCACAATTTATATATATATATACACGCAGACTTGGGATCCAGATGATGACTCCAACCTTTTCTCAAGCTTTTGACGGTCAAGTAACCACCATGAGCAGCTAGTCTTTTTATAGTTTCCTCCGGGTTAAGTAAACGTTTTTTTTATGTGTTTAAATTTATTTGTGAACACGGTGATCTAAGCATTCGATGCTTTTCATCTTTTGATTTGTTTGACTGGTTGTAACGACTAATGTTATTTAAACTTTGGTTCTGATTCATTCAATTCCCGAGAGTTCTAGTAATCGGGATATATTTGATAAGAAATTAGGGTTGGTAATTTCAGTTGATTGCTTATATGATAACCTTCCATTGTTTTGCAATCGAAGTAAGTAGTCTTTAGGTAATCACAACTTGTTAATCAAGTTAAACAATCATGTCTATGTGATTATCACGATTAAACACATAATTCATGTTACTTTGAATCTAAAATCCAGAGGAACCATTGTTTCCTCCAACTGTTTACAACTCGTTTTCTTCGTAATTCTTAGTTAATCAAACAACCAACAAACAAACTGATTTTATATTTTTGCAATTAGTTAATAGATCTTAATTCATAATAATTTCCACAATACTCCCCTGGTTCGATACCCTACTTAACCTATCTATTAGGTTAACTAGGTTTTTGATTGACGTACACGACAGTCATCACCCCGTGGTCAACTCTTTGCTATACTATCAAGATTTTGCGAATCTCAGAGTTGATTACGCCCCATGTAGAACTGGGTACGGCCCAGTGGTGGGCGTAGAAGCTTCTACATGTTTGTCTTTTTATGTAAGGTCCTGACCACGCCCCGTGCTCAGCTGAGCACGACCCCGTGGTCAGAGTCTGTTTCTTGTTTTTGCTTTGTGAGATACTGCCGAGGGGTCGGGCATGTCACTTTATTACTTTTTCTTGTATTTATGTTGGTTTTGGCTGCTTATTTGTTCCTTTCGTTCTTTTAAGCTCGTTTGGTCCTGTAAATTGAAAAAGAAAGAAAGAAATGTGCTTTTTCCAACATTAGTACTAAAAAAGGGTTAGTTTTATGACTCATTTGATATAATTTATATGTTGCATTTTGCACACATCAAATACCCCCACACTTGAATCTTTGCTTGTTCTCAAGCAAAACTCTTTAATATTTGGCTTACACATCCAAATGGAAGAGGTAGAGGAGAAATTTTGGGGCTTATCTTGAGTGTCGGGAATCCAAGATCTTTATTAAGTTTTGTTTTTATTTTATCTACAATCCTATTCTTCATTATTTATTTAGAACACTTGTTAAGAAAAATTATTTATTTAGGCATAACATGCCTCTTTAAAATTCCATTTATATACAAGTTCACATACCTCATGGGAGATCACTCAACACTCGGCCGATTTGTGTATTTTTGTGAAACAATCAATACTGACGTGGAACTTACTTCTACCATATGCTTGCCAAGCGATCAAACCTCCTCCTTTTTAACTATAAACCTTGGTAAATATCAAGAGGACTTGGGGAAGGGTTAGGCTTGGCCTAAGGGTAGGTGGTTTTTGGTTAGTAAAATGGCGGAAAGCGTAAAAAGCGTCGGTTGTCGTAAATTTTTTTGTTTTTGTGACATTTATTCAAACTAAGCATATTCAAACAAGATTTCTTTGAGGAACTTGTTTGGTAATTACAATACTTTATTTTTTTTTTTGTCACAAGATAACCAAGCTTTTTACTAAAACAAATGGGTTTTAAAGAAAAATGGTTTTGGTGGGTAATGGGTGTATGTTTTACGGGTTTGAAATGAAAAGGTTTAGGCTTAAAGGGGGTTAACTAGGTGGATTTTGGGTAGTGGTGTAAAAAGATAAAAATAACGGTTTTGAAAGAAAAATGGGTTAGTCCTAATGCCTTCATCATTTACTTACTTGGATTCGAGTTGGTAAGGACCGGGAATGTATCGTCTTGGTAAGTTCTAGAGTCGTAAGAACCAAGCGGCTATTCACACAAGAAACGAAAATGAGCATTTAGTTTACAAGATATATGCAAGTATGCTCAATAAAGGCTCAAAACTCACTTATTGTGGGAATGGGTTTATAATGTGATTAAGTATATATAATCAAATTTTAAATAGATTTGTCATGTCTTTTCATAATTTTCTTATTTAGTTCTTTTTATCACGACGCTATCGGTTGTAAATTTGTAAAAATATCACCTTTTTAGAACCTGTTATTCCCAAATTAAACCAAGATAAGTAAAAAAAAAAAAAAACAACAAAAACAATGAATTTTTTTTAAAAGATTTAGGGTGATTAGCGGTTCCAATATAGTTTTGTGTAAGGCTTGTTATTAGGACTTGCAAGATTCAAGGTTTTAGCATCCCCCCACACTTAAATTACACATTGTCCTCAATGTGTCCCAAAAATAAGTTTTTGGGTTGATTCAAATGTGAAAAGGCCTGTTTTAAAACAAGTTTTCTGTTACCGGGCATCTGTCCACGGCCCCGTATGGTCCGGGCATGGCCCATGGTCAGAGTGCCAGTGACAGATTTTAACAGAAGGCTGGCCACGGGGCGTGGTCAGTGAACACGGCCCGTGGTCAGTGAACACGGCCCGTGGTCAGTTACCTGATCTGGGACTTTTTCTGCAGAGTCTAGGCACGGGGCGTGTTGGGCAGAGTACGGCCCCGTGCTGCACATGCTGGAAAGTTGGAAAAGTTGGCGGAAGGCTCTGTTTTCATGCACGGGGTGCGGTTTTAACATCCCTTTGACAATTTCCATCTTTTTTCGTTTGTTAAACCATTATACAACAATCAAACACCACACAATAACTTAAACCATCATTCATTAAGAGTGTAAAATACATAGGGTCCTAAGATAAAATTAAAAGTTACAATAGTCCTAAGATAAGAGAGTTAGGTCCTAATACGCAAGAAATTTAAAAACCATAAGGAAGCTGTATCCTAGATTTTTTCATGACGAAAAAACAAAAACCCGAAAATATTTTTTTGGAGAGTAGGGGCTTTTTAGAACTTCATTCCGAAGGGTGCTCCTCAAACGTCGTTGAGCCACTGCTCAATCTCCCGAGGGAGAAGGATGATGGGCTCATTGTCCACAACCTCTTGTGGGGGAGGTACGACAACCACCGGAACCTCTTGTAATGTGTCTAGAGGAGGTTCCGGAGGAAGGTCATCCTATCCGGTTGGGTTAACAACTTCTTGCGCAAGGTTCCAATCCTCTCGTGGGAAGATTGGTTCCATGGGTGGCATAGCAAGAATGTTCAACCTTTGGTGCAAAAGGTTGATCTCTTGGAAGCTATTCTCTAGTCCCACCGTCAAATAGCTGATATGGTCAATGAGGACTTCTTCCACTGATGTCATTTCGTCGAGGGCTTCCCTTAGTGCACACACATAGCGGACAAGGGTAGCTTCGATTGATGGTCTTCTTCCCATTCGACTGTGTCTTGAGTTGACGGAAGATGTTCCACTGTTTTGGGTCGACATACTAAGAAAACATGATGAAAATTTCAAAAAGATGAAAAGGAGACGCCGGCCACGGCCCCGTGCCTGCTGGGCACGGCCCCGTGGGCACACTCCTATAGGATTTTGAACAAAGAAGTTTCATTGTTTTAAATTATTTTTCTATGTCTTAAAACATTTCTGAACATTAATAACTTAAAACAGTGTTATAAAACTTATATTTAATAAGATTCCTTCGTTAAAAATCTTGCAAATACTCAACTAAAGCTTGAAGTTTTAAAGTTTTCAAGCTTTAATGGAGGTTAGAGAGTTTTGGAGAAGAAGGTAAGTGACAAAGGTGGCCAAGACAAGATGGTTTTGGGATAAACATTTTTGAGAATATACCTTTTAAGGTATGTGTGAAGATCCTAGCAGATCTTGGTCTTTGGAATGGGTCCAAATGTGCAGAAACCATGCTGACTTTATAGAAAACGACAGCACACTGACCACGGCCCGTGTCGGTTGGACACGGCCTCGTGGTCAGACAAGGTTCTGACATTTTTTATCCGTATTATGAAAATGGTGCGTGTTGGCCTGGGCACGGCCCTGTGGTGAAATTTGAGGTGGGCACGGGGCGTGTTGTCCTGAGCACGGCCCCGTGGTTAGAGTGTTTATGAAGCGGCGTCTTATTTTAAGGTTTTTATTCGGATCGGGCGGTTCCTTACTGGAGGGAACAACACTGAAGTGCCTAAGGTACCTTAATTGCTCTTGATTTAAGCAAGAACGCAGGAGGTTATCGGAAAGGGTAAAATCTAAACTACTTACCGGTGGGCGAAACCAACCTTTATTCCTCTTATCCGGGCTCTTGTTAAAGAAGGTGTCTGTCGAATCGCTCAGGTCTATGAGCGCATCATGGGGAGCCGATGGAGAGTCCTTCACGACACAATCGACACAGGGACGACTCTCGCTCATGCTTTCACAAGAGGTTGAGGTACTTTTGGTGTCGTCGATGTTGGTAGATTCCGAATGTGACCCCAACATTTCTCCTTGATTGTTTTCTTGTGATGAATACCTCACCAAAAGCTCCATTTCTTTTATTTTTAAGAGAATCCATTTTTCTATTCGACATAATTCTTCGGAGGTCATGTAGGTTGGAAAAGATGGTTGAGGGCATTCAGGTGGGTAATATTGATCGTTTTTACTTTCGCCCATCTTAAGGTGATTACAGGAAAACCATGGGTTTAAATAGTGGGGTTCATAGTTTAGAAAGAAACATTCTAAATCTCGATGAAATCCACCACATATTTGACACCACTCACCATAAGACTGGCGAAAGTAAAAATAATCAATATTACTCATATTTTTGTTAGAATTTACCAACTGTCGGGATCTTACGGTCCTGTTTTCAGTAACTGGAGGTTGGACACGTGGGCGTGTTGAGCGGACCCGGCCCCATGGTCAGCTACTGTCTGACTTAAAACAGAATTGCCAGTAGTGGGTGATGGAAACGGCCCGTGCTGAGCTTCTGCAGAAGTTGAAAAACTAAGACAAATCCTAAAAAATTATGAAAAAAATATAAAAATGATTAGGTCGTCGATTTTAAACTTTCTTAAAATCCTTGTGTCCCCGGCAATGGCGCTAAAAACTTGGTGTGCGTATAGCTGATATGATTTATTAATATTTTTAGCCCATTTTACGCATTAGTCAAGTTTTAAATTTATAAAATACAATATTGTACTAACACTAAACACACACTTGGGCAAGTGCACACATAGTGAGCGTAGTATAGTGTTGGTAAGATACCGAGGTCGTCCAAGGACACAAGAGCTTTTAATACCGGTTTATCCTCAACGTCTAATCGATCTAAATTTTTGAGAAAAGTTTTGAAACATAAAAAAATAAAACTAAATAAAATAAAATGAAAAACAAATAGAGAAGATAGAATCACTTGGATCCAACTCATCTTTAATGTATCCTTTGATGATTTTGCACTTTCGGACTTTTTAAGAGATTATCTTAGTTATAGTAGTATGCCCCTCTTTTGAAGGTGACGTTACCCTCAACCCAATGGTTTGAGTCAGAAGGGATACAATCCCAAAGGGTCGGAATATTGAAAGACAATTAAGTTAGTTATTAATGCGAAAAGTGGTAGGCACCTCTTTTGAACTTGACGTTACCCTCGGCTAAGTGGTTTGAATCAGCAAGGATACAATCCCAAGAAGCCGGTTTAAAGTATTAATAGTAGTTTACATATGAGGGGTTCAAGCTTTTCGCACCCCTACCATCCAATACCGTTGGGTATTGAAGGGGGTCATAGTAAGCTTGAACAAGGTCCTCGCAGGATCTATACACTGAACGAGACAAGAACTATACCAAACCACCCTCCTAACCCCCTTCCAGGTAGTTAACGCACTTTATATAGACCGTAAAGACACGAAAAAGCAAATCAATGACATCATGAAGAAATGGTAAAGAAAATTCACCTTCAACATAAGAAACTAGTTATTAAAGTCATTAATACAAACTCAATTAAAAAGTGCCGAAAGATTATAAATCAAAAGTAATACATTAAAGACTTATCTACACCAAGTGATGTAAGAGATTAGCCAAACATGGCCTTTGATTGACAAAAACTCTTACGATCAATCTTGGATCCCGAGACTACTACACACTCTAAAGATGGATGATGGATGATGGTGGTGGGTGTTGATGTTGTAGTGGTGGTGGAGTAGTAGCAAAGTGGGAGAGAAGTGGTTTGCCAAGGGATGCCTTTGAAGTGAACCAAGCACCCCTATTTATAGCCTGAACAGAGCCCCGGCCACGGCCCCGTGTCCATCATCTTCTCTTTCTTCATTAATTGTAATTGTCAGCAGAGGGCCCCACACGACCCCGTGTCTTCTGGGTATGGCCCGTGATCAACTCTTTGCTGTACTATCAAGATTCTACGAATATTAGAGTTGGCCATGCCGCGTGTAGAGCTGGGCTCGGCTTCGTGGTGGGCATAGAAGCTTCTACAGGTTTGTCTTGTTGTGTAGGGTCCTGACCACGCCCCATGCTCAGCTGAGCATGGCCCCGTGGTCAGAGTCTGTTTCTTGTTTTTCTTTGGGAGATGCTGCCGAGGGGTCAGGCATGTCACTTTATTCCTTCTTCTTGTATTTATGTTGGTTTTCACTGCTTATTTGTTCCCTTTGTTCTTTTAAGCTTGTTTAGTCCTGTAAATTTAAAAAGGAATAAAGAAACGTGTTTTTTCCAACATTAGTACTAAAAAAAGGGGTTAGTTTTATGACTCATTTGATGTAATTTATATGTTGCATTTTGCACACATCAACGCCAAAAACTTAAAAAATGGCTAAGGTTATTCCATGGAGGTTTGAAAGGTCGGAGAGACGTTTCATCCTAAAGTTCTCTGATAGGAGAAGTGTGACAACTCGAATTTCCGACATTCTTTATTCGCATTTAATGCACGTTTGACTTTGACTATTTAGTTGTGTTATGATAAAACGTAGTGTGTTTGCATGGTTATGTGTGATTGTATAACATGTGTACTGTTTGTAAAACTTGAACTGTTAAACCATATAAGAACCAGACGAAACACAAGTGAGATTCGCCAAGATCGATCTCGACGAAACAGATCAGTTTCGTCAACACCTTCGCGACGAAACAGGCTGTTTCGCCGAGCCCAGATTCGCCGAAGCCCATTACGGGCCCAGAACGTTAAATCGTGTTTATTAGCGTGTAACGACCTTAGTTTCACATCTTTGGCAAAAGTTGAAACCCTAGAACCTCCTCTGTGTGTGTCGGCAGCTCTGAATACCCCTGAACGATCAAAACCATCTCTAACATCATCTCGGTTAGTAGATTTATGTGTCTTGATTGATCATTCATCCGTGTACGTGTTTATGTGTCATGCGATTCTGCTTTGATGATGTATATCTGAAACTGATACATGTTAAATATTAGGGTTCTTGTTATGAGGATGATAATAGGGATTTTGATATGTATGTTGTAGTTGGATACAAATCATTCTATACGAAACTTGATACAATCGAATGCTCAGTTCTGGATATTGTTATTATGTTCTGATTCTGAATATAAGTTAGCATCTGGATAGGGTTCAATGATATGATTGTTGTATGTTAAATTAATAGGTTATACACAAAAACTAGGGTTTATGCTAGACAATGATTCTTGGATGATTGAGTTATTATGATTCGTTATGCACATTGACCTTCGTATGATTTCTGATATTGTTGACGGCTGCTAGCATGATTAGGGTTCTGTGTATATTCGTAACTGCTACATCTGATGTCTGCGAAACTGACATCCGACGAAACAGAACTCTCGGCGAAACATAAAGTGTTTCGCCAAGAGTAATCGACGAAATTGAATTCTGTTTCGCCAATTAAGACCACGACGAAACAGAACATGTTTCGTCAAGCGTGTGTTTCGCCAACTTATGTGTTTTGTCAATATCTGTGTTTCGCCAACATGTGTGTTTCGCCGAATAGCTGATCTGTGCAGGAACTTGAGTTAATTCTGTTAAATGCTAACTGGAATAGTTAACTGCTGTTAAGTGTAACCATCTTGTATACGATTGTGATTACGTGCTACATGTTTATACGTGCACAACTTGAACACAAACTGATTTCACATACGTGCATACTTTAGGACGTGATTGATTACTTGCGAGCATACACTTAGCATACCGAGCAAACCAAGGTGAGTTCACACAAGCCAAGGCATGGGGTTCCCAGGGGGAATGGGGATTTGATGATTACTGTACGTACATAGATAACAGAACCTACTGCTAGACTAGTAACACTTATTGAACGATCTTCGCACACCTGCCAAGGACATTGGCCGCGATATTATGACTGTCTTCGCACACCTGCCAAGGACATTGGCCGCGAACTGAATTTACAACATCATCGCACACCTGCCAAGGACATTGGCCGCGATACGAACAAACCTAGTCTAGAAAAACTTGGGGAAAGACCTTCCCCAACATCTTCGCACACCTGCCAAGGACATTGGCCGCGATGGAAACTAATACGATATATTGTAACGAACGAACATACTACTACTCACGCTATACTATTACTGAACTATTAACTGTGAACTCGCTCAACTAGTTGTTGACTCTCTCTTGCATGCCTTGCAGGACCTTAGGTACATTTGGAGCTTGCACAGGAAGGAGCAGGTCGTTGTGGGATACGGATTGTAGACAATATTTGAACTTATAACTTAATTTGGGTTTTCATTATTATGCTTCCGCTACTTAAACAATGTTTGGTTATGAACATCAGTCATGTCAAGATGAATTATATTTTCTTACTCTTACACTTAAATACTATGTTTGATATGATTGATGGCTTGATCCTGGTCAGTCACGCCTCCAAGCGGTGATACTCCGCGTGTGGATTTTGGGGGTGTGACAGATTGGTATCAGAGCCATTGGTTATAGAGAACTTGGTTTTAATAAAGGGAAAACGATTTTGTTAAAACCAGACTATAACCAGAACAGTGCTCTCAACGATCCATAACGACGCTTCGCTCCACGTGCAAGACTCGACATCCTAGGTAATAAGGTTTATGTTTATTGCCTACATACTAGAATTACATAGAACTTTGCTCGTGGTATGCTTAGATTACATTGCTCGCTATTTGTTGTTGCATGAGAACACTTGTGTGCTCACTCTCTTCTGTCATCGCACTATTCGCGAACCTATCTCACTTACGTTATCTTTCCTATGAAGATCATGTCTGGACGTATCAACATGACTCAGGACCAGTTGACGGCCCTCATTAACGAACGAGTTACTGCGGCAGTTGCAGCCGCACAAGCAGGAGGTATACCCTGCAGTTACAACTCACTCTAGGATCCTTAGATCCTACATTCCTAAATCAACTCTCGTGTTTAAACTTGTCCTAATTCTTTTACACAACAGGTCAAGCACCTGTTTGCACTTTTAAGACTTTCATGGACTGTCGTCCATCCACTTTCAGCGGCACTGAAGGAGCCGTAGGTCTCCTGCACTGGTTTGAAAAGATAGAGTCTGTGTTTGAGATGTGTGAGTGCCCTGAGGCACGCAGGGTGAAATATGCTACCAGTACCCTCGAAGGTTTGGCCCTCACATGGTGGAAAGCACAGGTCCAAATCCTGGGGTTGGTTGCTGCTAACGCCACCCCATGGAACAATTTCAAAGAGATGATCAAGGAGGAATACTGCAGTCGAGATGATATTCATAAGCTGGAAGTCGAGTTTTTCAACCTCAAGATGACGGGGTCTGAGATCGAAGCGTATACCAAGAGGTCGAATGAGCTTGCATTACTGTGTCCTACTCTGGTGGACAAGCGTATTGAACTTTATCTTAAGGGTCTGGTGCCAGAGATCCAAAGTCATGTGACTTCAGCAAATCATGCTACTTATCAGCAGGTTGTTCAGTTG
>JARYGA010053660.1:0-21640 GCA_030545235.1 Helianthus tuberosus
TGATGAAAGAACTTGGAACAAACACAACTTTTTCTCCAACCCTCTAGTGTGATAATCTTGGCGCTACATATCTATCAAAGAATCATGTCTTCCATGCCAGAACAAAGTATGTTAAAGTTGACTTTCATTTTGTTCGAGAAAAGTTTTTATCAAAGAAAATTGAAGGTACAGTTCATATATATAAAAGATTATATTGCGGACATCTTTGCAAAACCTCTACCTACTCATATATTCACATTTTTACGATCCAAGCTATAGGTCGTTCCGGGCCTTAGCTTGCGGGCGAATATTAGACAAGAGAGTAATTATGAATAGTTAGAGATTTATTATATAAATTTTAGAGGTAGTGTGTTATGTATATATAGGTTCTATAAATACTCTTCAGTGGTAACTTCATTTCTTACAATAATATCAATACAAATCACAATTATACAAACTTAACCATGTGTTACTAGGTAAAGTTTATGCTTTTTTTTAATTATTTTGGTTGAGTAAATTAAATAATTAGCCCACCGGGCTAGTTTGCTAAAGGCTAAAAAGTTACTTTACACAAATTTAACTTCCTTTCTAGCAAGACATTAATGTAAATTCTAAAGTTATTTAAAATGAAAACCTAGTAACTTAGGCCATGTTTTGCTTAGCTTTTCAAAACAACTTATAACTTTTTAAAAGAGTTAATAAGTCATAATAGAGTGACTTATTGACTTTTCTCCGCATATGATAATTTTATGACAAACACCTTTTAACTTTTCAAAAAAGTCAATAACTTAATAAGTTACTAAAATAAGCAATCCCAAACACACGAGTAAATTGTCAAAATCGTTCCTGAGGTTTAGGCATGTTTGACAGTTTCATCCAAAATGACTTTTTTGTGCTAAACAGCCCTTCACCTTTGGCATTTTTTGCCATTTTCATCCAAAACACTAACTTAGTTTACTTTTTATGTTAAGTTGAATGATATTTGTATGAAACTGGCAAATATAAACCCTCAGGGACGATTTTGGCAATCTATTCAAACTCTTTTTAATTTCTTTTATTTAATTAATTTTCTCACGTATATATAAAACAGCATATACATGCAGTTTTTATAAAAAGAAAAAGAGTAAACTGCAATTTTACCCCCTGGGGTTTAGACCATTTGGCACTCTAACCCCCCTAACGAAATAATTGCAATTTTACCCCCCCCCCCCCCAACGTTGGTGTTATGTCGTACATTTACCCCCCAGCGTCAATTTTGTTAACAGATCTGTTAACTTTAATTTGAAATGACTATTTTACCCTTTAATTTTACCCCAACATTCCTGTTATGTCGCACAATTACCCCCCACTAGTAAATTACTAAATTGTCCTTTGATATCACCCCCTATACTTTGTGTTAAGAAACAACATTATCCCCTGCAACTTCCAAAACCCTTCCCGCCAAAATCAGAAACCTATAAGTATACTCAAAATCAAACCTGTTCTATGTTTCTATACTCAAAAATCAGAAACCTATAAGTATACTCAAAATCAAACCTGTTCAAATGGACATGAAACAGCAGAGGATGTGAGGAAAGACTGTTGGGAATTTGAACACATCAGTTATAGATAGATGAGTATAATGCAATGCAATTGATATTTCTCAGAGAATACAAGTATGCAACTTAGATGAGTAGCTAAACAACATGAGTAACAACATAACTGAATCAAGTTCCAACATGAGTTATTCAACATGAGTAATATCCACCTATAGCTGATGTGTAACAACATGAGTAGCTGACTTAGATGAGTATAATGGACATGAATACAAGTTTCTGATTGTGAGTAACAACATGAGTAGCTGACTTAGATGCTAGCTAAACAAGTTCCAGGTGTAACCATCTATAACCACCTATAACTACCAACTTCCATGTATAATGGACATGAATACAAGTTTCTGATTGTGAGTTAGCATTATCAACACTTGTATTCAAACTTGTATTCAAACATGTTCATGTATTACCAACCTATAACTACCAACTATCATTTGTTATACCTGGCTGCAGCATTCAGAACATGTTTGGCTGATTAAACACTTCACAAAAATCAAAATCAGAAACATTACAAGATCATAAGAATTCAGAATATGTTTGGCTGATCAAGCATACCTGCTAACTCACAATCAAGCATACCTGTTCTATGTTTCCATGCATTCAGTTTCCATGTATGGTCAAAATAAGTTTACAATTATACCCCTCAGTCCAAACATTAGCTGCTGCACTTAGGGAGGTTTAAACATTAGCTGTAAACATACCCGGTGCAAAGCACATACACTCAAACACATACCTGCTGCACTTAACTGTAAACATACCTGCTGCATTCAAACACATACCTGCTGCACTCAAACACATACCTGCTGCACTTAACTAGCCATATTTGATCAAACACATACCTGCTGCACATTATAACTAGGCACATTATAACATTTATGCAAATGCATATTATAACTAGATCAGTATCAATACATTAATATATACAACTAGATCAGTATCATTACATTAAACCAAAAGATCCTAATATATTAGAGTTCAACTACACAACCATTTCCTGCTGAGGGGGAAACTGGAAGTGCAGGAAAGGGCTGCCTCGCATCTTGACAACCAAGGAAACCACAATCGATCCTAGTGTAACACGAATCCTCATGTCCACTGCAAACACAGAAAGATCCATGTTCAATAACCCCTGTTTTTTAACCTGACATTACTTGTTCTGTAACCTGACATTACTTGTTCATTAACCACAATCATAATGCTTGTTCGATTTTACCTGACCAGTGCGAGAACAGGGAGGATCGCCGGTTGACAGGTGGATCGACGGTGGATAGGGGCATCGCCGGTGGTGTGGTCGTCGTTAATGGCTCTGCTGGTGAAGGTGGAAGCATTGTGTCCTCTGATTCGCTCATTCTCCGGTGGACAAGCTTAGGAAGGATCGCCGGTGGGTGTGGTCGCCGGTGCGTGTGGTCGCCGGTGGATGTGGTCGCCGGTGATGAAGAAGAAGGAGTGGGTGAGTGTAATATATAAGGTAATATTAAGGTAAAATTACATTTCTGCCCTTTGACCCCCTTTGACCGTTTAAAGATAACCAGGGAATTAGACTCCGGGGGGTAAATGTGCGACATAACCCCAACGTTTGAGGGTAAAATTGCAATCGTTTCGTTAGTGGGGTCAGAGTGCCAATTGGCCTAAACCCCAGGGGGTAATATTGCAGTTTACTCAAAGAAAAATTAATAGTTTTGTCACATAATTTTTATAAATTTTCATCCAAACCACTAACCCAGTTTATTTTTTCTGTTAAGGTGAAGGATGTTTTAAATTTTATAAACTAAGATATAAATTAATATCCAGTTTTTTATATAGATCAATTTTATAAAGAAAAAACGATATATAAAATAAATATCAACGGTGTGCAGCACATAACAATTAATTACAACTTTTAGTATTTAATCAAGTGTAGAGATAGAAAACAAATTGTAAAACGTTACATATTTTTAAATGTGTTGAGCATTTAAGAAATATGTTGGCAGAAATAAAATATTTATCTAATTAAGATTATGAGGGTAAATAACTAATATTTATTCCGAGTGGTTTGATTGAAGAAACTTTTGGTTCGTGGAATTATACTTACTATTTGGTGGGTAATTTTAAGGTTTGGTAACGATACGTTGTTTGATAAGGGGGAGGGAGCAGTGGCTTCTGTTTTTTTGTTAGGAGCGAATTTAAAAAAAAAACTAGAAGATGAATTACAAACTTTGTATATATGACAAGATTTGTTTATTTGACCTTTTTCTATAAGGTCATTAGCATTTTAGTTAGTTTTATAAAATTTAGAGGTTGAAGTAGATTTTATTTTTATAAAACTGATGTATATAAAAAAATTAGAAATTAATTTTTGTCTTACTTTATAGAATTTAAACGATCCTTTAACTTAATAAAAAAATAAATGAGTTAGTGGTTGGATGAAAATTTATAAATATTATGTGACAAAACTATTAATTTTTTATAAGAACTGAATGTATATTATGTTTTATATATATGTGACAAAACTAATTAATTAAAAGAAATTAAAAAGAATTTAAGTAAATTGCCAAAATCGTCCCTATGGTTTTATATTATCCAGTTTCATCCATATATCCTTCAACTTAACAGAAAAAGTAAACTAAGTTAGTGGTTTGGATGAAAATGACAAAAAATGACAGAGGTGAAGGGCTATTTGACACAAAAAATGGTTTTGGATGAAACTGTCAAATCGACTTAAACCTTAGGGACGATTGTAGCAATTTACTCCAAACACCCTCTTAAACATATAATTTTTAAAAGTTAGATATCTATCTACTATAATAAAAAAAACCAATTTTTGGACACGTGTCATTCATTGGAGGTATCCTCAAATATATATTTATCTTATATTAACTAATTAACTATATAAATAATAAATTAATATTAAATCTTATCATACTTTAATAAAATATTATTCTCAAATTAATTGTTAATTTAATATATTTTTAAAACAAACACATATCTGTCCTACTTATCTTATATTAAATATATAAATAATAAATTAATATTGAATGTTATCCTAATTTATTAAAAATATAACTTTTTATTATTTGGTATAAAAAATTATATTTATTCAACTCGTGTAAAACGCGGGGTTTTTTAAAAATTTAGATATAATTTTTTTATTATTTAGTAGATTTTTCAACCCGACTATACACGGGTTTTTAAAGATACGATGTTTTTAGTATTTAATATACAAAATTCCATTTATTTAATCATTGTAACACACATGGCTTTTAAAGATATAGCTCTTTTTTTAGATCTATTCAACACGTATAATATACGGGGGGTTTTAAGAATGTAATTTTTTTATCATTTGATAGATTTATTCAACCAGATTATACACGGGTTTTTAAAGATACGACGTTTTTAGTATTTAGTATGCAAAATTACATTTGTTTAATTTGTGTAATACACATGGTTTTAAATATATAAATTTTTTTATTATTTGATATATAAAATTATATTTATTTAACCCGTACAATATACGAGTTTTATAAAGATATATTTTTTTATTATTGAATATATAAAATTATATTTATTCAACTCGTATAATATATGCGGTTCTAGTATAATGGAAATCCAAATCGATTGATATTTAATTAACAATTTGGGTACGAGGGACAGGCTAAGGTTTTCACTTTCCATTCCATATTTCCATTATTGTATGGAGAACAACAGTTGCTTTTTAATTAATAGTTAAAACTATATATAATATTATAGTATTAATTCAATCCACCACATGGAAATAGGACTACCCGATTTATTTGGATGTTGATGACGCACCACATGACGCAATTACAACCCATGTTACGAATGTATATTAACTAGTTTTTCATTTTAATAGCTAACCATAATAAATTTGTAAATTATTTTCAAAATATTTTTTTCGAAAAAAATAATTTAAAATGTAGGATAAACTACGAGTCGTGTATGATAAATTTCAATATGTGGGTAAGTTTTGATATGTGTAAGCAAAAAAATTAGTGTACAGGATGATAGTCTTGAGTGGAATCAAATACAAAGTTAATTTTGCCTAAATAAGATAAAAAGTGATTTTAACTTTTTATTTTCCAAATTGATGGATAAAATGAAAATATAGGAAAAAAAGATGAGTAGAAGAGTATTCTTGAAAGCTAAAAAGTTAAAATCACATGTGCCGTATATTTGGAGAAAGAAAGTTAAAATTATATATAGGAACAAAGAAGAAGAAATACGCATGTGTCTTACATTTGTATCTTTAATTCTATTGCTATATAAGATATGAAAACTAAAAAAGCTAAAAATATTTTGTATTTTTATATTTTATAACATTTTTGTGTTAAATTTTTATACTAGATTTTTGTACTACATTTCTTGTTCTAGAATTTTTGTACTAGACTTTTTGTGCTATATTTTCTGTACTATATTTTTTATGTTAGATTTATTTCTACTAGTTTTTTATGCTGAATTTTTTTGTACTATAATTTGTGTGTTGTATGTATGAGAAAACAAAAAAGAGATTATTTGTGTTTTAGGACTAAAATACCTTTTTTATCCTACTTATAGGAGTGCCACATATTATTTTCATAATTCTTCTTAAATTACTTAAGCAAACCCCATTCTTTAGTGGATATTCCCCTCATAGTCTTTATGATTAATTAATTAATAATAAATAAGATAAGAGAAAAAATATTTAAACTTTTATAATGAGTAATATTTGATGCTTTATAATTGTACTCGTTTTTTTTTTCTTAATTAAATTTTCTTCTCAAATTATCTTTTTTTTTTTTTGAAAATTAATTATTCTCAAATTATTACCCTCTTTATTTGTATTACCAACACATTAAAAATGTATTTTTATTAATGTTTATTTGTCAGTAAATCCGTAAACGGTCACCAACTGATTACCAACCATCATACAATTTTATTTTATTTCTTTTAATTCGCCAGTAAAAATGTTTTTTTTTCTAATTAGTCGACTTTTCCTATTAAAATTTAAGATAAGTACTCCTTTCCTATTGGCATCCATGATCAATAAGTGATTAAAATACAAAGTATGAATTGTTGCCTAGCTAGCATTAATATATGTATAGTTTATTATATTTTCGAAGGTACCGGAAGGGAATAAATTCCCCAAAACAACAAATGGGCTGACACTAAATAGAATAGATATGGACATCAAAGAGAACGACATCTTTTGATGATTAAGGTTTGAGAGGTATATTAATACTATATGCGTTCATTGAGTAGTTTATTAGTTAGAAATTAGTTAATTATAAAATTGATGACAACCCAGATGACGAAAATTGCATCTTATGCCTGAAGATCAAATAATAAATTAGGGTGGGAGTTGGCTACAAAGTCTATTTTTCCTACAAAGTGTACAAAGTCATAAAGTACCACAATTCAGCCATAAAACACACTCAAAACCCACAAATAATAAAGTGGGGATTACTAAAACGCCATATTTGTGGGTTTTGTGTTGTGTTTTGGATGATAAGGCTTTGATTTTCGAATGACTAACATTAGTGTGTTTTATGTTGATTATCATGTTGTGTTTTATATTCATAGTTCTATGATGGTGTGTTGGAAGTTTTTATGGACTGTTAGGGCTTGGATATTGTGTTTTAGTGATCTTCACTCTGTTATTTGTGGGTTTTGAGTGTGTTTTATGGCTGAAATTGTGGTGTTTTATGACTTTGTACACTTTATACGAAAACTGGACTTTGTAGCCGAACCCCACCCAAATTAATTATATATATTATATATATAAAAAGAATGTCTAGGGGCATGTTTGGCTTAGCTTATTTTCACCTTTTGCAAAAGGACTTTTGCCCAAAATAAGTCAGGAAATCCTGACTTTTGGCAAATCACAAGGACTTTTGCCCTTCAAAAGAAAAGTCAAACACTTTTCAAAAGTCCTTTTGCCCTTCAAAAGTCCTTTTGCCCTTCAAAATAAGGAACCCACAAATACTGGTTCCTAAGTGTGATACATCATACATATTACAGAACTTCATTTTTAATGCTGAACTAATGCAGTACATTCTAGGTTGTTCATAGTGAGATTGATGCTGATTCATAGTTATATTTTGATATGATGTTAATTGTTTTATCTAAATATTTTTAAAATGGCGAGGTTAAACAATATAAACAAGCTCGATAAGTAAAAGATCATTTCGCTTTAAACTGAATTGATCATATATATGTATTTGTGAGTGTGTATCTAAAGAAACCTTTAGTCGTATGCTTAACGTCATGCATTTATGTTTTTTGGTGAAGAAATAAAACTAGGAGGCTCATGTAACATGTTCGTTTCAAAAAAGAATTAGGAATGCTTTGGATGGGGCAAATTTCTATAAGGTAAAATAATAGCATCTTTTATTAACATTTTTATAAGAGATATATTTTTAATTTCAAACAAAATTTTAAATTCACTTTTTTTATTTTATATAATAAAATTAAGAGTTTTATTCCCTTTGAGTTTATTAGTGTATTGATATTTTATCATAAAAGAAACTTTTACATGTGGTTACTCAATGTCTAATAAAGCCCATTTACACACTGCGTTTATCTAATTATTTACACAGTGAAAAATCTAATTATTTACACAGTGAAAACATGTGTATACCCCTTTTTATACTATAACGACGTGTGTTATGTTCTCTAGCGTGAAAACATGTGTATACACCTTTACACTATAAGGATGTGTGTTATGTTCTCTAACAAGTTTGGGTTACGAATTATACACATTTTATCCTTGATCCAAACTCTAGCATTCACCATGCTTTTATTTCCTCTTGATTTGTTTTTACACATTTGAGGAATCCAGGCTTAACTCTTTGTTAATCTTTTTTTAAATGGTAATCACGACTATTTTGCGGAATCATTTTGTTTTTAACATTTGAAAACGTTTTTGCGGCCAATGAAAGATAATTATTTTATTTTATTTTTAAGAAACTTTATAACCGGGCCAAGTGTCATTCTTTTAACATTTTATAATTTATACGACCAGATTGTTTTTTTCTTAACAATTAGAAAGTTTAAAAATTTTGAAATTATTTTTAGACCATTTTTTAATATCTATTTTGCTTTATTTTTTTTATAAAAACTTTTACAACCGTTTTTTGACCATTTTTTTCTTAATTTTCTTTCTTTCTTTCTTTTTTAACTTAGCGGCAGATTTACTTTCTGCTGCTAATGTTACCAAGGTTTCACCTAGTGCACTAATAAACCCTAAAGTAAAAAAAAGTTTTTCTATTTCGTTCAAAAAAAAAATCTACCAAATATAAGTTATTAATACATGAAATTGTTTTTCTACAACCATCTACTTAATAAAAGGCAAAAAAAAAAAAAAAAAAAAATAATAATAATAATAATAATAATAATAATAATAATAATAAATGATCATGATAAGGAAAGTCTTCATTCCTTTAATTAATTTGACTTGCATATATAAATTTTCATGGTCAAAGTCAACTGTATGTTTAGGTGTGCTAGATATTTAAAACCAACGACATTGACTTTTTCTTGGTCAAACAAAACATAGAAACAACACAAAATGTGGTGACTAGGTTTTGTTGTGCTGTACGTGGACGGTGGACCCAATTGTTGCGAGTGTTTTTTAAGGGGGGTGTCTGAAGTTAAATCTTTGCTGTGGGAATCCTGATGATGCTGCCGCACTATTTGCATACATTTGGTGTAGGGATGGATCAATTCCTCGTCCTCCGTCGTGTGCGGTGCTGCTGTTTGCGTACATTTGATGGCTCAGTGGGTTGATAGCGTTCGGGTAGAACGTATGAAGCGTGGCTGGGTCATTGGGCTGCATAAAATGCCCGTATGCATGCGCTTCATTGTTACCCCTTAAAGGCGCAGAAGGAGACTGTAGGTGGGTCTGGCTCAGAAGCCGGATCGTCTCGGCTTCATTATACCCTTCTCTTCTCCCTCCATCAAACCAGCCTGACCCATATGCCTTTTTGTAAAAATAAACGTAAAGATATAAGGTTAAGATGCAACAAAATACATGTGACATAATAGTAACAGTTAGTTAATAAACTTTGTAAATTATAGCTAAAATGTTTTATGTTGAAATTTCTAACAGGATTAATTGTATTATTTTTACAAGTAATCAAAAGAAAAACATATACCGGTGGTGAACTAAATCCGAACTGGATCGAGTTTGAAGGATGTGTCGATTGAATATGGCACTCATTTCCGAATTCAATGGTTTGTGGCTTATTTGAGGTGGAATTCCCCCCTAAGCTCAAATCAAGATTATGATCCGATGATGTAGTGGTGGCGTTATTCGAACATTCTGAGAAGGAAAAAAATTAAATCATATGTAAGTACGATCAGAAGGTGTCTAAGGTGTGTAAGTTAGTCGGTAAAAACAATATATATAGGTGGGTTTATTAGAATTTTTTTGGTTTCCACTTTTACATGTTTATTCAAGTTTTTGTGATAAAAATCTTCACATATTTTTTTTACAACTATTAACCAAAAATTCTGTAAATTATTTTTGTTTTTACAGCTGATAAAACTGTGTAAAAGCTTGAATAAAATAAATACAAATGTAACAAACAGAAAATATATGTTACCAGTGGAGTTGAACTCATTTTCATAAATCTTCGGATCAAAATTTGTAATAGCATCCTTCCCATTGCATTTAATTGCAGCTTTATCATATGCCCTGAAGGTTTATAAAAAATAAGAAAAAAGTAAAAATATTATATTTCTATTCAAACCCCTTGAACATTGTAATTTGACAGTGAAGGTCCCTCTAGAAAACCGACAATTACCTGGCAGCTTCAACTTCAGTGTCAAAAAGACCCAAATACACATACCTGTAATAAAATAACCCAAATTTGTCACATGCCATTATTAATTGAACAAACCCAAAAAAGGCAAAAACAATATAGTTCCAAAGTGTCCTATTTCTTGATCTTGGGATAACTTGAAAGATAGTTCTACCCACCTAAATCTAATTAAAAAGTAGGTTGTTTTTTTTTTAAAACCCAAGACAACACATACTCAAAATATAAAACTTAAAAGAGGACCTTCACTAGAATGATCAGGTACAACACGGTTTATTATGCGAGGTCTTAATCGATCTTTTTTATTTTGTCCTTTTTACATGTTCGTGTTTGGATTTATGTTGATTTGTTGCGGTTCTCTTGTTTGGCTGCTTTGTCGCCCTTATAGAATATGCCAAGTGAGTATCTTTTTTTTGCTATTTTTAACATTTTCTGAACATTGTATCCAAAAAAATAAAGACCTTACTTTTTCCCCAAGAACTGGCCCATTCGAGCCTCCCATCGACCACATTTATGCAAAGTAACTCCGCGATATTTGGAACTGCCTCGAGGAAAACCGGTACTTTGTCTACGAAGTACATGCACAAACTCTTCCTTTGATAAACTGCTCATCTGTTGTTTCAAAACAATATATCACCAAAAACAAAAACAAAACCTAACATGCTAGAATCTAGGGTATTTGTGTTTTTTTTCTTGAAACACAACACAAATGTAAGGGTGTTTCAAGATAAGGCTGCAACACCACTATTCAAGATAAGGCGAAATCTATTTTTTGAAAGGAAAAAAGAAGAAGAAAAAAAAAAACACACCCTTTTTTATCCACTTCTAAATATACTCACAAAAACACTAGGAACACACACTGAAAACACACACCTGTTTTAGGTCATCTTCATAGTCTTCAAGATTGAAGTTTATGTCAGCCTGCACACCCCGAAACTTAATTGCTGCCCTATCATAAGCACTGCATCCGTAGGGCCACATCATACATATGATCTTTAAGTAAATTTTTTTTTTTCATCATATCATTTTTTCAACAGAATTTAGTTAAGTTTATTTTGTGCTCACCGTGCAGCTGCATGTGCAGTGTCAAATCCACCTATTGTTATAGCCAAAAAGATACCAAAGTTAACATCATTAATATGAAAATACATAAAACAATTTAACTAAAAAGAAAATGAAAATGCAGCATACCAAGATACACCTGTTTCCTACAATCCCTGAATCATAAAAAAAAAACTTAATTTAATTAGAATCAAAGATTATTTAGTAAAAAAGGAAGAAAGAAGCCAATAATAATACAGTTATTTTCCAAGTTTTTTTTAACGGCTAATTTCATTAATCCTCTGTCGTATATGGGACTTGAACAATTGAACCCAAGACATTCCCCTTCTGTTTTAAAGGTCTTGCCTTTACGAATGGACCACCACCCGTTGGTTTTTGCTAAGTTTTTTAACAATATAATAATAATGATGAAAACAAAGAAAACGAACCATATGTGTGATTCCCACCGGCCGGTTCGCCGGTAAAAGGTAACACCCCGGTACTGAGAGCTTCTAGACCGGGGTCCACGCCGGCTTTTCTTGATCGGTTGAGGAACATCATTAACAACCTTTCCGGGGACACCAAAATATGGAGAATCGGACGTAGTTTGGTTGGAAAACTTGACACCAACCCAGTTAGACGTCGGAAATGACGTCATGGCCGGTCCAAAGGACGTGGTGGGGCCTACTTCAGAACCATCCAACGGGAAAAACTGATGAGTGACCGGCGGGTTGGAGGCCCAGGATGAGTTGTCGGTCATGTTGAACCCAAATAACCGGTTATCACCGGTGGATGTAGGGTTTGTAAACATACTCTTGTCGGAATCTTGATCATCTTGGTCGGAAAAGTCGTCGTGGTCAACGAACATGACAGACGAGCTGGAATTAGATACGGCTTGCTTACCTTTGTTGTTGTGTTCCTCAGCTGCTTCGGGTGACCCGTTTAGATCCCACATTATTTGTGTGTTCGACATCAAGAAAACAGTTCTCTTTCTCTCTATCTAGAGCTGTGTGTCTCTATGCGTATAGATAGATAGATAGATATAGATATAAATATATAGAGAGAGGTGTAATGAATTGCTGATGTGGGGTTATTGTAGTGAAGGGTAGGTGGGGATGTTTTTAGGTTCTGTTGGTAGATCTTGTATTGGTAAATATATCTCTGGAGCTGTCCTCAGGGGCGCAGCTCAGTGGCTAGAGTGGGGGAAGTTTGCTCTCCATAAGGCGGCGGTTCGAATCCCGGGCCTACCCTGCTCTACCCATTTGAGTTAGCTCCTGCCCTCTCGCCTCTAAACGTTAGTCTCTGACGCGGGAGGTCGCTGCAAAACAGTCGAGGGGGACGCCCCCCACATCACCGGGACAGTGGTGGCGGGCCGGCTAACGTGACCGGTCTTCACGTTTTGCTCTCCATATCTCTGGAGCTCTCTCTCTCTCTCTCGCTTTCTCTCTCTATATGTATATATGTGTATGTATATACACTGGTTTTATATTTGTTATGAAAGGTGGTACTTGATTAACCCTATTAGATATCTCATATCTACCTGCTTTGGCCTATAATAATATCTTGGTTCACACGAACAAAACACACACTTGCCATGTGTGTGTATAGGGAGGAGAGAGAGAGATCTTTCTTACATAATTCTCCGACGTTAATGAAATCGAAAAAAAAAAGGTAAAGTGGGGCATGTTGGAACAAATGTAAAACGGGTTGTTTTCTTTTTTAGATTAGTGGATTTACATATTTTTTAGTAACAAAAGTGATATGAGAAATTATATATTGCCTTTGAATTTCAGCACTAAGGGTGTTCGGAGTGGGCTCGGCAAAGGGTCCGGCAAACCCCATTGCCGCGCGGCAAACACCGCCGCCAACCCTTTGCCGGAGCGGTTTGTTTGGTCACGCGGGGAGGGCTCGCCGATTCGGGGAAGATGATTGTAGGAGAGAGAGGGAGTTTATGAGAGAGAGAGGGTAGTGTGGGGTGGGTCTATTCCAATCTCAACCAATCACACATTTTTCCTTTTTTTTTTAAGTAGTTTACCACCTCACCAAGTGTCTAAACCATTGCCAACACTTTTGAGCATAGTTTACCACTTTGACATGACACACTCTCATTGGTTGATTTTTTAGTTTGTCACTCTCAAGTGTTTAACCACTCCTTACACCCTAATTATGGTACTAAATAATTTAATATTTAATTTGCAATTAGTTTAATTTTTCTTTAATAACTTGTGTTTGTTAGGTTAGGCTATAGGGTGTGGTCATGACCCTTATGACCACCATGACCCTCAACGTCAGTGTCATGTCACTCACCTCTAATCCACAATCCAAAACCACTACTCTAAGGGTGTGTGTTCATGACCCAAACCACTAACCGCTTATTTATTTTAATTCATCTTTGTTTAAAGAAAAAGGAAATGATTACTTGAAAAATGGAAAGAAGGACCATAGTTGCCATGGTTTAATCCATGCAAACCATGATGGATTAGGGAAGGAGGTGGTATAGTCTTCCATTCATCTTCCTACGTGGCGAATCATGTCCCAACAATGACCCTCACACCCTTTAGCCTTATAGGAAAAACCTGCCCGCGTTTGGAAACACCAACCCCAAATCCAAGCAATTCTTTTCACCAAACAACGGGGAAGTTTCACCAAGAGACGGGTAAGATCATACACACACAAATGATCATATGACCGTTACCCGTTAAAAAAAAAACTAAATAAATCTTATTTTAACCCTTCTAGATACCAACAAAATTTAAAAAATATATACACAAAGAATCCTATCAGTCTTCATTCATTTTACCCAAACCATCATAATATATATATACACACACATATATATATATACATATATCTATATATATATATAGGTACGGGATCAGGAGAAAACGCCCAAAAGTGTGAGAACGGTGAGAAAGCATCCTTGCCCAACATGTGGCGCGGGATAAGATCAGGGCGTGAGGGTTTTTTTTTTGTCTTTTCAATCTTCTTTTATTTCCCAATTTTGCGTAACATGCTGCTTCATTTTTGGCGTCTAAGATTATTTTGACGTTAATGATATTCATTAACTAATTGGCGTTTTAGTCACGTTGAATTAATTGATTTTGTGTCACATAGATAATTTTTTTGGCGTCACAGCGTTTCTCTGGTCAATTTTTTGGCGTTCGTGGCGTTGTTAATAATTCATTACGATTCATTAATATTTTCATAAGATTTACAATAAGACCAAATGTTTTTTATGACGTTTAATACATTAACAAGGTGTTTTGCAGCATCCGTTATCACAGTTTTCATACTATTAGCGTTTTGATGTTTGTAGTTTTTGCCGTTTTGTATAATAATGTATTTTATTAGTAGAGAATTATATAACAAACAACAGATAATTAGATAACAAAACAATAGAAAATGAAAAAAATTTAAAAATGGTAATTTAATTTCTTATCTAAATCTCCACTGTCATCAAGCTCTTCTTCTTGAATTTGTTTTGCCGTTTTGAACCTTTGAATACCTTAGCTAGATGCCAACTTTCCTACATAACGCCCATCTTTTTAGACGAAGCTGTTGGCATCCTGTTTTTTTGGTGTGATATTCTTGTTTGGTGATATGTCATTGAATATCAACTCCTGCTTTAATGCTATTTATAATAATGGAGTCCAAAATAGCATTTTACACTGGTATTGATCCCTTCATGCCATGCATATGGTCATCAAGAACAAAGCTCACATATGACATATCACTGTCATCAGTCTCCTTTTCTTGAATATTTGTCCATCTCATTTAGCAGAAACTTATATAGATATCCACCTCAGAGAAGAATCCATTCAGTGAAAGCTTTGCCATCTGTGGTTTTTTTAACTATTTTTTTTGGGGTTTAAAGTGAGTGGTTTCTAGGAAACATGGCGTTTGTTTTCTGGGTGTGATCAATTCATTGTGTAGAGACCTCTCTCTTTTAGGGGTTTTTTGGCGCGTAGTTTAGGCGGGATTTTATTATAATAAATGATAGTAATAAAGTAACCGTCTTTTCGGTTACTATGTGTATTTACTGTTTTGTTCAGCTTTATCAGTTTTAGGGTGATAGACTAATAAAAAATATTTTTCCTGTTTAATATTTTCTCTGTTATTGTATTTTGTCATCTTGGTCTAATAACGCCATGAAAAAAAACGCCAAACTTGAAAGATGGGAAAACCATTTAGACTTTTATCCATGTCATCACCTTCACTTTCATCGGCTTCTTGTTATTGAAGATTCTGAAGCCTCCACTTGAACATGTCCATGTCTGTGTTCAAACAAGTGGCATTGTGCAATTCTTCCATGAACTCAATTCCCTGCTTTGTCATGATGTTTTCAAGCAGATAGTCTTCCTGCTCTCCGTTGTCATATATAACGGTCACCATGTATGTTTTCTCATCAAACCGCCATGATGTCATGACTGGGTCCGATTTTCCATCTGCTTTGATTGGTCCAAATTTCCTTGTTAATGTTTTCATGAGCCTATGTGTTTCATGACATTCGTTATCCAGAGCGATGCCAAGCGATAGGATACCCCTCGTACCTTTTCTTCCATCTTCAAAATTGCTTTGATTGTCTTAACATATACCCTCATTCTGTTGTCAAAACGTAGGACGAATCTTCTGATTGCTGAGCGTATCTCAACCAAACGATGGTTGCCGTTTTTGGCGTTTTGGTTAGACTTGGCGTTTTTGGTAAAAGATGTTTTTGAAGAGTGATATATTGAAGTGATTATGGAAGCGATGAATAACGTTGTTTATATAATGATGTTTTTGGCGGGTAATTTAGGAGGGAATTTCTTCTAATAAATGTTAATATTTAAATTTCAATTACTGTGTTGTTCTCTCTTCCTGTAATCTTCAACACGTTTTATCACTAACTTTTGGCGTTTTGTATTTAATGGCGTTTTATTTGTTTTGAATGGCGTGTTATCATTTTAGTTGGCGTTTTGAATTTGAGCGGTAAAAGACCCTTTTACCCCTAATGAAGCGCGTCCACTTAATAGAATTGGTGTTATTTACGATAACGCCACCGCGCCAATCTAGTCCATAGATGGTTTTGATCTGACGATTATGAACCACCCTTTATTGCGAGAACCCTATTCTGTTAACATCTGGGTCAGACTCACCGCAATATAGAACAAATTAATTCAAAGTTTAGGGATATCCATGTAAAGTCTAGAAGATTTAACTTGGTCTTCAACGAGCTGATGAATGGCAAGCGTGAGGTGGTCCATGTCAAGTACAAATATTGCTACGGAAACCTGAAATTTAAGCACGTTTCGGCATTACAAATTTTGAAAAATCATCCCCAATGGGGAAACTAGTTTAATTAAGTTGTTTTTTAAATTGTGTATTTTTCATTTAAATTAAGTAGCTCTATTTGAATTATGTAGTTTTCATATTAGTAATGTAGTTTTTATTTAGATTATGTAACTTATATTTTAACTAGATGTAACACCCGCCGCGTTGCGGCCGGGTTGACATACATATTTCATAAAAGCCAAAAAGACGGTTCGGTATTGTTTGATTCGTTACAACATCGGTACTCGCTAGAGCACCAAAAGAGTAAGCCCTAAATATAAACATCTGAGTCAAGCGTTGTAAGAGAAAAGGTACAAATTGCATTTACAAAAAGAAGGTAATATGATTACATGTTAGCATAAAACGACTATTCCCAGACCGGTGTTCATTTGACAAGCCTTCTAACGATCTGCTAACCGTGAACTCCTCGCTGAAACTGGTAGCCATTTTCCCCCTCACAACTACCTAGGCACTTGTCCAACTTTCCCTAAAAACATCTTCATACTTTTTTTAATGGCAAGGAACCGTGACACAGGGCACTGTGGTCAAGGTCGACTACTCGACCGCCGCCAGCCCCTTGGCTCTCCCATATGCATGAAAACCTGACCTCCACCCGCCCGAAAGCACGACAGGAATAATCGGTAAAACCTCGCCTCCCATCCAAGACGAACCGGCGCCACCCGTATTCGCCCTTCACCTGGATGCCGCAGAAAATAATAGGGACCTGGGTCACAAGAAACACCGAGTCTTTCCCCAACTACTCCACCACTATCTCATACTTGATCAGTAAAATTGCAAACATTTCCATTAGTTTCAATCAAATTTAAGACCTATAATCTCAAACTTTAAAACAAATCAACTTAAAGCATCATCATCATTAAAGCCTCGATTACTGATTAAAATAATGCCTACAATGCAAATCATTTGTTATATCCTTGTAGTAGAACTCTGGGCGTCATGCATTAGGTTTGCACATCATTGGGCAATTTTGGTAATGTTTAATCTCGAACGCCTAATATAGCAATGAGTATAGGTTAAGGAAACAGGATGAACTTGTCAAGCGAGTCGAACGTCACATAAGATACGAATTTTAAGAACAATCCTAAATAGTTCTATTCAATAAAATTATATTAGTGAAATCAAGCTATCGTATTTGTAAATATATTACACAAAAGACTGACTATAAAAAAGTTGGGACAAAATGTGTCTTGGTTTAACCCAACCTGGTAGCTCCCCCGGCTTCTCGAACTATAAAAAGGTTTTGACTTTTGACCAGCATAGAAGTTACCGTTTCGACCCATTTACCCAATCCGCTAGACACCCCCCATTTTGCCACCTCTACACTAAAAACAAACAAACAAACTATGCACACATAGAGAATACTAAGGAAAAAACTTGACCTTAAAGTTGACGATCAGGGAGGGCATTAGGAGAACAATTTTATTGGAGACGATATGCAATGCAACCCCATTTATAAGACCAACCGAAAAACAAAGATTCCAAAAGCAACAGCCGAAGTAGTTAAAATGAAATAACTAAGTATGTTTGGAAACTTTGCTTCAAAATACCAACACTTTACACAAACTACTTTTATTTAATAACTAAGAAATTCTCATCTGATATAAAAAAGTCCAAATCCAAATATTTAAACCTGGTAATCTGGTCTGAGACTCCAAATATTTAAATACCAAAGGAATATAATTTATTTTCAAGATTTTGAGTTTTTATGAAACAATACCCGAAAGAGCGATAAAGGCATAGGCGTCAGCTTGGCGAGCCATCTCAACTGTTCTTTTGTGCTTATCCGCTACTGCTTTTACTTCACCAACCACATTTCTGTTCGATTCTTTTTCTTGCTGCTACTACTCCATAAAACTAATCAGATCAGTTTTTTTCCTGCCTGATAATGATCGAATCCTTTGTTGTGACTGCTTAGACCTTGATGAATAATTACGAAGATACCCGCTTGTTTCAATTCATTCTCTCCTCTCTGTTGCTTGTTTTCAAATTTCAAGTGTAACTTTCCTTTACATTACCTGTATGTTAGCTTGCTACAATTATGCTTACTTCTTTCCTGGTACCTCTCGACTTAACAGTGGTGACTACAAACACTTATTGGAAACCTGACCAAAATCAAACACGGGATTTTTTGTTTATGTCAATTAAGTAAGTTGAAATCAAATATGATTAAAGAAGCTCATTATGTAAACACAATAACCCAACCTTGAACTCCCTAATCTGACATGTACGCTTTCTTCATTTACATGGTGTTTTACCTAAAGGCATACTTACATTAGCAATGGTAATTGAGTACTTATAAGTTCAACACTAAAAGCCAAACTTTGATAGAATTAGGCAAAATCATCAAACTGGTACAAATTTGAAATTAAATATCCTAATTTCTAAATAGGATTTACCTTACCAGTTTTGTTTTTCAACCAACTTGCCATGTTGGCAGTTAAAAGGTAAAAAATATTATAAAAGAATAATTTAATTGCACCTAATTCCTTCAAAAGGCTTCATATCTATCTACACCTGGTTCCTTCAAAACGATGACTTACCGCCATTTCATTACATGTAAATTATCACCTCTCTCTCACTCTCACTCTCAATTGGCCGGAAATCCTAAACTCCACGGATTCCGGAACACACTCTAGAATACCTGATTCAGAGAGAATGCTCAGATTCGCCGGAAAACCTAAACTCTACGATTCCGGAACACACTTTAAAATACCTGATTCGGAGAGAATGCTCAGATAAGAATACTCAGTGAATGCAGATATACATGGAACACAGGATATTTTTGATGGAAGATGGTAGATGTGTGGACATAATCCTTTTTTTTTAAACACACCCAATGCCAAGGGTACAACCACCTTATGCTAAAAGTTGTTGCTTATTTATAATGTATAAAATTAGAATCTTGTATTTTAAAAGTTTATTTACATTAATATAATTTATATTCGAGGAAATCTTGAGAAATATTGGGCGACACCACATAATTTAGGGAAAATGAGAAAAGTGAGTGAAAAACTAAAGTGGCGTTGACGTGTCACACAGAGAAAATGGGGGAATTTGGGACGACACCTTATGTCTTTAACTTCAAGAGTTTGTTAACTTAAAAACAAACAAGTGTATATTTTTATGGGCATTCTGAAATAAATTTTGTTGAAACAAAGTTGTATTCGGTTTTTTTTTTTAATTTTCGATTGACGTGAAACACATGTGAATATTCTTTTGTGCATATCATGACTTTCATTTTCACGTTTTCACTTTCGGTTGCTATAACGAGTGTCGGTAACATAATAAACTAAATTGATACCGATCGAATTTTAGTCGCGTATATCGGGGAACCCTACTAGTTATAAATTTAATTTGATTGTAGAATAATTTACTTACAAAAAAAGGAATATTGGATTTTAATAATCCCAATTATTCGTCGTTGGCTGCCAACAGTCCCAACTTCAAAAATAACCATTGGCAGTCCCAACCATTAACATATTGACTTCCAATAGACCCTGACTCACAGAACCCAAACGCTGTTAGTCTCCGATAGCCGGAAAACTCATTTTTGGTCGGAAAACTCAACATTTTTGTCCCAAATCTCTTTCTAACCTTATTACGAACATTTAGTAACATTTTTCTAGTAAAAGCCCCAATTATTGAAGTCGACGGGAAACTTTTTGTTTTTGCCCTAAAACTTTTTTTTGACCGGAAAACTCAACTTGTTGCCGGGAAAACTCAACATTTTCGTTACAAACCTCTTTGTAACCTTAGATCGGACCTTTAGAAACTTTTTTTTGGCCAAAAATGGTTTTCCGGCGACCGAATACTAACGGCGTTAGAATTCTGTTAGTCAGGGTCCATTGGTGGTAAATATGTCAATAGTTGTGACTGCCAATGATTATTTTTGAAGTTGGAACTGTTGACGGCCAATGACGAATAGTTGGGATTATTAAAATCCAATATTTCTAAAAGAAAATTACGTGAATAATATTTTGCTTATTACAAACTATAAATTAGCAACAAAATGTTGCTTATGGAGTTGTACCCTACCATGGGGAGATTTAAAAAAAAATTTGATTTTTCATTTGTAACCCATTGCTTTTCTTCTTTTCAATTTAATCCTAACACTTTTTTATTTTTATCTTTGGCCCCTCATAAGTTTCATATTTCACAAATTAATCGTTTTACGTTTCTTTCTAAATTTTGTAAGTTAACACGCCGTAACATGTATGTGGGGTTCACCGTTTTCTGGTATATTTTCTTCCCTTTTGACAGGTTCATCGCAACACGTTATTTCCCCCGTTCGACTTAGTTATTCTTTTCTACATTTTATGTTTCGGTTTAATTTATTCGCATTAACACATAACAACGGACGTGCGTGGTTCAATGATTTTACTTCCGCTTTTCGTTCGGTGTTATTTTATTCCTTTTTTATTTATTTTATTTTTACGAACTTTTTCGATGTTGGTGTCGATGGCAATGGTGCGGTATTGGTGCTATTTGGCACGGTTTTACGAACCTTTTTAACCTATTAAGTTTTATACCTATAATTTGTTTCGAGTTTACCCCTGTACTTCGTTTTTTACCTATAATTTGTTTCGAGTTTACCCCTATACTTCCTTTACTTTAAAAAAACACTATTTTTTACGTGCATGTTTTTATTTACGTGTCGGTATAAATATGATTTGCTCTATGCTTCGACATAGACGTAAACTTTTTCTCGAAAACGAGTCAGGTCAAATATAATACTTTTTAATTAAAAAAACCATGTTTACGTGCATATTTTTATATAGTATAAATTTGAGTTGGTCTACGTTTCGATGTGAGAGATGAATCCGGACAAATATAACATGTATTCGTGCGTATTTTATGTATATTTCGTAAATTTTGTTTCGAACCCTGTGGAGTCAAATTGTA